>JANPWX010000613.1:115469-169361 GCA_024734555.1 Trochalopteron elliotii
GTGACACCTGCCTCCCTCCCTCCCTCCCTCCCTCCCTTCGTGCTGTCATTCCACACATTTATCCCTCCCTCCTTCTCTCCATACTCCCGTAGGGGGATGAGATTTCCTGCAGCCCTCAGAGACAGCCCAGAGTGACAAGGGACACCCTGCTCATCACAAGTCTGTGTCACCCCCCAGGAACTCTGCTTTCCCTCAGGTGCTTCCCCAGAAAAGCAAAAAGAACATTTCAAATATTCAGTTAAAGCTGTGAAACAGAGAAAGGACTGAAGCCTGCAGGTCCTCTCTGCTCAGCGCTGCTTTACCAGTGCCATTCTCTCCCTCCTGGGACACTTTTCCCTTCTTTCCCTTTGATTTCCTTGTTGGAACCCTGGGCAATGGGAATTTTAGACTTTCTGTGCTGACAGGCACTGACCCCTAAGCAAACACTGCATTTGACCTGAGGCCTTGGAAGAGTCTTCCAAAATTGAGTGACAGCACTGGGATTGTGGGTGTGGAGTTTGAATAGAAGTGTTTGATATCACATGGTGGAAAACTTAGAATTTAAAGTTTTAAAATACATATAAAGCAAGATGGAGGTTTTAGGGCATAGGCTAGTCTTTCTTCTTCACCTTGTTCTTCATGGCTTTGGGTGGTATTTTGTAATTGGGTAGAAAAGTCTGCATTGCGGGCCACGGGTGGTTGGTTATTGGGTTAAAAGCAAAAATAATTTAGGTGTCATTTCTTAATTGGACAGTTTGTCCTTAAAAGACCTTGTAGAGAGATAGAGACAGAGCCATTTTCTAGTCTGTTAGCTAGAACTCACAGCTTGTGAGACTCTACTCATGAGTTCAATCCTCACACGGGACACCATTTGACATTGAGATTTTGGTGTGTCTTCATTGAAGACTAAAAGCTGGGTAATTGTAAAAGTAGTCTATTATTGCATCGTTACATTAGTCCTATGAGGGTAAAGTTATTAGAGCCTGTAGCAGTATGCAGAAGCCTTGCAGCATAAAGTCTCTAAGTTCTAAGCAAAAGCAGCAGCCACAGCAGCAGCAGAGGCTTTGGTAGTCTGTGGGTTTGACCCATACTTCTGAGTGCCAGCCTGGCAGAGAAGTGGCTATAATTAATTAGAGCGAGACTGCTCCTCGAAGGTGTTTTGTAAATCAAAAGGTTTAATAAGTAAAAATAACAAAATAACAAATGTTACAGAAAACAAATAATAAAGCCGCGCACAGGTGCCTGAGAAATCTCTTGCACCTTGCTACAACACGTTGAAAAGCCTGGAGTTTATTTGTTCTCTCTCTTTAGTACTTAACAGCCTAGGTGGGCTTTTTGGCCCTTGGCCCAGTGAGATGAACAACAGATTTTGAGTTGCATTCTCAGAGTCCAGTCCACACTTCTGGCATGGCTACAAGCCAATTACAATGAGAAATCAACAGAACTTTTCAGCTAAACTTCCTAACATGTCCAAAAGTAAATTGAGACTCTTTCCCTATTTGGAAGCACCTGCTGGGGGTGTAGGAGATGCTTTACTACAGTAGTCTGTGTCTCATGAGTGTCTTATTAGTAGCAGTCTGTGCAGTAGTCACAACAGTGGTATTGGTGTTCTTGTGTTCTTGTGTGTGTTCCTAAAGTAGTCCATTTTATTATATTTTTGGCTAATTAGATACATACACAAATTTTCTACATTTTTGCTGGACTAATCTTAAGATTGGTGTGCGAAGGCAAATGCAAATTCTTACGCAAATTCTTACACAAATTCTACGTATATAGCTTTATCTGTTCTATCTAAGAATTTCTAGCAAGGCTACATTATTTTTATTATTACTAGAATTCAATTAACTTTGCAAAAGGCAATATCACTGAACAATAAACTAGGTACTAGGTCTCTTTCTTACTAACGCAAGCTTTCATTTCTAAGGCACTTAAGAATCCTCTATTTATTTAAAACTAAACTTGCATTGCTACTTTACGTGCAGGGGGAAATGGGCCACTGAATAACAGAACCAGTATGATTCCAACAGAAGCTGTTTATTGTTTACTTTATGTGCCAGATGTAGATTCTAGGTCTGCTGTCCACGTGGGCATCTCTGAGTTAGCCAAGCTGCTTCTTCCTGAGGCAGGCACATCCTTCAGGACATCCAATTGGTCAAGCGTCCATCCTCACGTTGTGCTTCCCCTATCCAGGGTTTGCAGTTTTTGCAGACAGTTTCTCAGGCTCTCTGTTCTTATTTTTGATCCTGTTGTTTTCTCAGTAACCTTGATAAAATTCCTGAGAGCTCTAACAACAAAACTGCAGGTGGTTTGATAATACTCACAACCAGTTAGGCTGGTGCATCAGAATGGCCTGTTATACAGACACATTGCTACATTTATGTCTGTCTGGATTTATGTATTTTAGATTTTCTGAAAGTTCCAATTCCATTCTCACGTCTCTGGGCACTCCTGGGCCTGTGTGGGTTTGGCCTGTTGCAGTAGGACATGAAATAAAGATGCTTGACTCCAGTCTGAAGGCAGTAGAAATCAGAAGGTTTTATTTACAATTCATTCAGCCCTTTTATAACATGCTGTGCTAAAAGGCACATTATTGGTCCATAGGACTGACACCTCTCCCAACACCTGTTGTTATGGGAAAGAAACATTGTTTACACAAGGTTTTTTTGGGAAAAAGAAAAGTGTTGAAAAGTTTCCCTTGGGAAGAGCTCAGCAATTCTCAAGCTCAGAAAATATCAAGTCCACATTGGCCCAGGGGGGGAATTCATACTCCCACACTGTACTATAGATAAGAATTAATAAACATCTGAGTCTGAACATGAAAAAAAGTCTCTTGAGCATTTAGTCCCGACTCCAACAGAAAAGAAGATAAATTTTAACATAAACGTTTAATGATGCCCTCTTGTTGCAAGAGGACACAAAAAGAGCCACACTCAACCGTCAGGATGTAAGATGAAAAGGAAAAAGGGAAGTTTATTTGGGAATCTCAACTTATATAGTTTTTGGGATTTGGTCAAGGATTGGGGGACAAGAGGAACACCTCTCTGACCTCAGTGGTCAACTCAGAAGCCCATCAGTTTGTTCTTCCCCCTGGAAAGGAGTGTGCTGTTTACAAAATATCAGTTTTTGTTTTTGTCACAAGTGTGAGAAAACTCCAGTAGAAATGAAAACAGTCAGAAGGCTGAAAAATCAGGGCGACACCCCGTGTGAGGATGGAACTCATGACCTTCAGGTTTCCCCTCTGTCCAAGTATTAATAAACATCTGAGTCCGAACATGAAACAAAGTCTCTTGAGCATTTAGTCCTGACTCTAACAGAAAACAAGATAATTTTTAACATAAACATTTAATGGTGCCCTGCGTGAGGATGGAACTCATGACCTGTGCCAGTTTCAGGCACACGAAGAACAAGGCAGGCACAGCAGGTCAAGGGAAAGCTTCTCCCCTTTAATTATCTGATTCCAATACTTATATACATTTGTACAGAGGTCAAGAGATTGGCTACACAGGTTGCCACCTCTTTGACCTGGATGGTGAACATCACCATCAATCTCATTCCTCCTCCCAGACCAGAAATACGTAAACAATAGATAATTGCTAAAAATATACATTGTTTTCTTGAAGCTGTGTGAGAATCTGCACTGCAAGATTTCAAACACTTGCAAGTAAGAAAACTGAGGGCGACAATGACCTTCATATTTCCCCTCTGTCCCTGCTGTCCCCAGGCACCCTGTGCAGGACCAAGCCCACGGACCTGGTGTTCATCATCGACAGCTCCCGCAGCGTGCGGCCACACGAGTTCGAGAAGATCAAGGTCTTTGTGTCGCGGGTGATCGAGGCGCTGGACGTGGGCCCCAACGCCACCCGCGTGGGCGTCGTCAACTACGCCAGCGCCGTGCGCAGCGAGCTGTCCCTGCAGGGCCCGCAGAGCAAGGCGGCCCTGCTGCAGGCTGTGCGCAGGATCCAGCCCCTCTCCACGGGCACCATGACCGGCCTGGCCATCCAGTTCGCCGTCAGCCGCGCCTTCAGCCCCGCCGAGGGCGGCAGGGACGGCGCACCCAACTTCAAAAAGGTAAGGCCATGGTGGGTTTGGCTCCCGCGCTCTCTGAGGGTCCAGCTTTGCAGAAAAATGGCTGTAATAATTAGCGAGACTGCTCTTCGATGATGTTTTGTAAATTAAAGGGTTTAATAATGAGAAAATAACAAAGTAACAAAACGTTGCAGAAAGCAAGTAATAAGCGGAGCACAGGCACCTGAGAAAACTCAGACGCCCTGCTGAGACATCCCAAAAAGCCTCTTCTTTCCCCTTTGCTCTCTCTTAGACACTGAGTGTTTTAGGAGGGATAACTTGGCTTACAGCCAATAAGATCACCAAGTGGTTTTGAGTTACACTCTCAGAACCCAGTCCATGCCCCTGTGTTGGTGCTGAGCCAATCTCTGTCAGAAGGGTATGGAAGAATCTAGGTTCTTTACCTTAAGGGGTGAGCTTTAAACTTTCCCTATATGGAAACATTTGCTGGGTGTGTGGGGTGCATTACTACAGGTGATGGTGTTTTACACTACAACTGTTAGTGCTGAAACACATGATCACAGAATGATTGCATGCAGGTGCTTTTATGGAAGAGCTCTGGGAATCAGGGGTACAGGGAACAGACCCAAATCTGACTCCGACATGGATTCGAGAGGGACATGTTTTTATACACTTTCATTGTCGTCTGACGGACACGAAAGAAGGACACTCACTCTTTCCAGATGTGAGATGAGAAGGAAGAAGGAAGTTTGTTTGGGATTTGGGTTTAAATAGGATTTGGACTTTGACCAGTGACTGGGGAACAAGGTTGACACCTCTCTGACCCCACTGGTCAAGCCAGTAGTCTATTAATTTGTCCTTCCCACAGGAAGGAATGCATTATTTACAAAACATCATTCTTTGTTTATGTTACAATACTTGAGAAACTCCAGTACAGAAATGTAAAAACATCAGAAGGCTGAAAAATCAGGGCGACATTTTGTTATATAACTACATATTAATTATTAAACCCATATTGTTCTATTGTATGAATTCTTGTAGTTTTCATCAGGCCCCCCAAACATCGCTTCTCATGATTCTTAAACAATAATCATATTCAATTACTGAACAATCATTACATTTAACAATCATATCATTTGTCATATGATGATTATGCAGGTGCAGTTTCACATGATCTAGTAAAGACAAAGGCTAATCTTTGTTCCCAGGGCCTACCCAGCCCTGGTTCCCTTTCCCAGGCCCATCCAGGCCCAGCCTTTCTTTCCACCTCCCCAGAATCTATTGTATACAATTCCCATGATTTTTAGAAACATTTTAACCCTATGCTATCACAACGACACAGACTCAAGATTTAGAAAATGACTCCTTTATTTTTGGGATGTGTCTCCCTTTTATACTGTTTTACACAGATCAATTTGATTGGTGAAACAAAGTCAAACCTTTTCAATCACATTGGTCAGACCAGAGGGACATCAAGAAGTCCCTCCTAGGAAAAGGAATGAATAAATAACATAGGTACAGTTACAAAAACATTTCTCCTGTTTACAGAAAATTTCTTGGGGAAAGAATTTCAGAAATCCAAAACACCTCAGGCATGGAACCAGGGCTACAGTAAGGTGTAGGAATAGGGCAAAAAGCTGGCCTGTCATTTCTTCAAAGTGCAGCTAACAAGCAATTTGCAAATTCCCATATGAAGCTGTTTTGAGAATGAGAAGTTCCTTTAACACAACAATCCATTCTGAGGATGAAAAATAAGTGCACCTGTAATAACAAGGGATTTGTGCCATGAGAATCAGTAAAGAAAATACATAAATAATTCAAGAATAGATAGATTTGATGAACCAGTAAAATAGCTTTTACTAACCAATAGAATAATTAACAAGAAAGCTATTAACCAACTGGAAGTTGCCCTTGAGATTTGTAAAAACTGTATAAAAGACAGCACAGGGTGATAATAAAGAGTCTTCTGAGCCTTTTGAAGATTTTACCATGTCACTCTCTCTGTTGTGTCCACCCCAACAATGACAGTAAGGAAGCAAGGAAAGGGTCTGGTTCCTCCTGCTCCTTGGTTGGGACTCATCATGGAGTAGTTGGGAAAAGCAGAAAGATTATTTTCTCTGGGCTTTGATCGTGTGTGGACACAGGAGGGTTGATTGTCACAGGTGGAAAACCTCTGGGAGGTGCAAAGCGGAGGCTTGAAAACCTCCAGGAAGTTCACATCTCTCAGTTCTTCTTGGAAACCTCTGAGAGGTTCAAACCTCTCAATTCTTGGAAACCTCTGAGAGGTGCAACCTCTCAATTCTTGAAGACCTCTGGGAGATTCAAACAACTCTTCTTGGAAACATCTGGGAGGTTCAAACCTTTCAATTCTTCTTGAAAGCCTCTGGCAGGCTGAAACCCCTCAATTCTTGAAGACCTCTGAGAGGTTTGAACCTCTCAATTCTTCCTTAAAACCTCTGGGAGGTTCAAACTCCTCAATTCTTAGATATCTCTGGGAGGTTCCAACCTCTCAACTCTTTTGGAAACCTCTGGGAGGTTCAAACCTCTCAATTCTTGGAAACCTCTGGGAGGTTCAAACCTCTCAATTCTTCTTGAAAACCTTTGGGAAGTTCAAACCTCTCAATTCTTCTTGAAAACTTCTGGGAGCTTCAAATCTCTCAGTTCTTGAAAATCTCTGGCAGGTTCAAACCTCTCAATTCTTCTTGAAAAAGCAGCTCATCTTTGGGACTTAGTGAAAGAAAACACAAAACTCATTATGACATATTCAGTCTTAGTCTCAGTTTTTGTTCCAAATGCAGTCTGACAATTACACTCAGCATTGGCCACTCCTGTATATTCGAGAGACATTTCCACTGAGCTGTCCATGAAAATGCTGGATCCTCATCTCTGGAATCTCCTCCACACCATTCAGTGTCCCCTCTCCTCGTGCACTCCTTTCCTGCTGCCAGACAGCTCCCCCAAGCCTTGCTGTTCCCTGTCACCTCTGCTTGTGTGGAACAAACTATCCTGGATTTCCAGTGTCTCCCTGAAATCTCCTTTCCTGCACAGCTGGTAAAGCTGAGACCAGTGGGCTTTGGAATGATTTATCTGAGGCATTAAAAAAACGGGGGAAAAATGGAAATCACTCCTTGCTTTTCCCTCTTCCCTTCCACTCTGCAGCTGATCCAAGAGGCAGAATCACAGGAAGGGTTGGGAGGGGTCTCGGGAGCTCACTCTGTGCTCCAGTGGGGCTGCCCAGGACCATGCCCAGGTGGCTTTTCAATGTCTCCAAGGTGGAAAACTCCACAACCCTTTGTATTCTTTGTTCCCACGTTATTTTTTCTCTTTTTTCCTCTGCCTTGAAGTCCAGCCAGCTTTTCCCTTCTGCTGAGGGTGACCCCATCCCCTGCCTGGGAGGAAGAACAGGTCATGACAGGATTTAGGGAGGTGAAGCTTCCAGAAACACCGGACACGGTCCTTGCTCCTTCCCACAGCAGAAATCCAACAAATCCTCACACAAATCTGGTCGTCAACATCCCAAAACATCACACGGTGCTTTGCTCCTGCTTTGTGCAGCAAATGTCACCCCTGGCCAGGGAAAATCACAATTTGTTTCTGTAGGAGCTCTGAGAAAAACCTGCTCCCACTTTCCTCAAAACCCGCGGGGAGCCCAATTACTTCCACCTGATTTTTTAGGGAAGAACAGAACAACAAATAAATTGGCAAATTGCTGTGCAAATCCTGGGCTTTATGCAGCTTCCTGCCTGATTCTCCTTGGAGCCTGCTGGAACATCACGTTCCCAGGGCATAATGAGCCATCACTCCCTCATTAGGTGTGGAATCACTGGGAAATGGGAATACGTGGGAATGCTCAGGAATACCCAGGAATGCTCAGGTGTCTGAGATAACCAGGAATAAATTGTATCAGAACATGTGGGATTTCTGTCTGACAAGGATGAGGGATCCAGAATGTCAGGAATTCCCAGGGAAAGCTGCTGGTTAAATGAGCACAAGGTTTGACCTTGAAAAGTAAAATTTCTGAGTCTTCCTACTGCAAAATGAGGGCAAAATTCAGCTGTTGGAGGCAACAGAAGCTTCACCTTTTCATAATTCCCCTCACATGGCTGAGCAGTGCCACCCCTCCAGGATCCAGAGGCTGCTCCTTCCCTCCAAGCCTTTCCCAAACCAGGCACACACCAGGACTCAGCTTTCAATGACAGGGAATTACAGAGATCCTCAGACTGCAAATAATTTGGAGGTAGGTTTAAAAATAATAATTTTAAAAAGGACATTTTTTCACATTGACTCAGGCTGGATGCAGGGAAAATATTTATGGTGGGAATCCTAGGAAAAAAAACCCAGGATTTCCTGATGATTGGGCTAACCCAATGTGATATTGGGTATTTTTTACACTCTTTCTGTCAGGCTGTCACAGAAGGGTCCTCTGGCTTCCTCTCACTGTTACATTAATTTTCCCCATGGGCTCTCTGGTTAATTCCCAATCCCGACTCTGTATCCAGAAGTTTTGTTTTCTCCAAGAGCAGGACAAAAAGCAATGTGAATTTTGAATCCTTTATGGCAGATTTCCGCACACAGGCATTATGAGGATCTTTCCCACCATCTCCAGTTGTGGATGCTGCAGTTCTGCCCCGTCTGGGGCTTATCTGGGCTCAGGCTTAACCAGGCTCAGGCTTAACTGAACATGGAGAGGAGCTGATAAAGCCTGGAGAATTTCTTGATTTAGGAAGAGAATTGCAGGAGGACGCATGTCTGCTGACAGGACCTGCTGGCAGGGTTTGGTCCTGATTTGATAATACCTCTGATCCCTGATTTGATAACTCCTCTGTTCCTGATTTGATAACTCCTCTGTTCCCTGATTTGTTAACTCCTCAGATCCCTGATTTGNTGATAACTCCCCTGATCCCTGATCTGATAACTCCCCTGATCCCTGATTTGATAACTCCTCGTTCCCTGCCGGCCGGCTTTGAGGGCTCTCTGCTGGCGCTGCGCGGGCGGAGCAGCCCGGCTGGAGCTGAGGCTGAACCGAGGGCTCTCTCTCCTGGCAAAAGGCTCCACTGCATGGACAAATCTGCTCCCATCCCAGGAAAACCCCGGAGCTCCTTTGGCACCTCCACACCCCCCACACCACACACCCACACCTGCCACAGGTGATGCTTTGGCTTATTTTTGCCACGCTAGAAGAGAAAGGCTTGAATTTGTTTATATTTTTTCCCCCTTGGAAGCACCAGCTGCGGAATTGTGATGCTCCTGGGAATTTTTAATTTTGCAGCCCTTAGGAAGTGCAGATAAACAGTTGAAATTAGATTGTAAAGCCCCACATTTTTCCTGTTTCTCCCATTTTTTAAAGTGGGGAAGCTCTTTCCCCATTCTGCATTCCAGTCCAAGCCGTTCCTTTGAGGTTGGCAGTGGTGTCACAATAAATCAGTTGTAAGGGAAAGTGGCAGGGGCAGAAGAACTGAAAAGAGCAAGAGCAAGAATTCAGGTCTTGTGACAAAGTCTCTTTCAGAAGAAAAATAAAGAGAAAAACCAGAAGCAGGACTCTGGGAAGCTTTTAACTGGTTCAGGGCTCCATTTAATCCCAGCTGAAATCCAGTTCCCACTTAAACCAGCTGCCACTTTAATGCTGGGGTTAGCAGGCGTGGGGTTTAATCCCTGCTGTTTATTTTGGAACAGAGAATCACAAATCCTGGCAGGCCCTGACACACAGTGTGACCTCAGGCCCCTTTCCTTCTCTGCCCATGGAGCTGGTTTCAGTTCCATCCTTCAGCTCCTCCACTTATAAACAGGATGGAGCCTTCATCTCACCTTTCCATGACATTTCCTGAGATTCTGTGAAGTCCCACTCTCAGCTGGCCTTGCCCTCAGTGTCCCTGAAGATCTTTAGTTTGGCTTGAGCTCGAGTTTGGCTACAAACCCCACAAATTTTAATTTAGTTTTCTTAGAGGGGGATGCACCAGTTGTCCTTTGGTGAAATCATCACTCTCTGGCAGTTTACTCCTTTGGTTAAACAATGACTCCCTGGCAGTTGTCCCTTGGTGAAACCATCAATCCCTGGCAGTTGTCCCTTGGTGAAACCATCAATCCCTGGCAGTTGTGCCTTGGTGAAACCATCAATCCTTGGCAGTTGTCCCTTGGTTAAACAGTCAATCCCTGGTAGTTTATTCCCTTGGTTAAACAATTCAATCTCCGGCAGTTTAACTTTTCCAGCTTGGAAAGAAACAAATTCCACCTAAAAACCCCCATGGTTTGTGTGGTCTCCAAAGAATGGGAAGCGCTGGTGGGATTCCATTTTCTCTTAATTTTGGGAATGCAAACCCTTCCCTCCTAGCCCAGCCTGATCCACAAATAGGTCTCTGCCATCCTCAGGTTCGGTCCATTCCGTTCGCTGGCCAGCAGGTCACAGCCAGCCCACTCCTGGGCCATGGGAGATTGTCTCGTCCCGAGTTGAAGTCTGAGTTTGGCACCTCCGGAGGTCTTGAGAGAGAGAGAAAACCCTGGCATGTTGCTTTTGAAGGATCTTTGATGTTATCTCAGTGTTGATTCGGCCGTTGGGCACCAATTCTTGTATTTTGTGTCCAAGACCCCCCTAATTAGGATTTTTTTCCTTTACAAAGTCCTGCGCCAGGGTTTGAAAGAAGAGCAGAACTTGCAGCTCAATCTTAAAAAGTGTTTATTAAATTTTTGTATCAAAAGTCTGCACACTGCCCTACACCAGGCTTAACACATTGAAAGACACCGCTGCCAAGAACAGGAGACCTGGTGTTTAAGGTCTCTTAAAGATTTCTAATCAAATTAACTCTTAAAACATTCTATATTTACAATTTTGTACCAATAATTGCTACCAATTCTAGACATGCAATATTCTACATCACCTACATTCTACCAATGTCTTTGTGCCACTGTCACAGCAGAAGATGGAGTAGAAGGAGAAGAAGAGGAACTTAAGACACCACCCAAAATTCTCCATCTTGCCTCTATCTACTTCCATTCTAAAAACCCAAAACTACAAATTTTCACCCTGTGACAAACTAAACTACTATCTAATTTAAATTTTTGTTGTTCTCATTTCATCCGTAAGTGTTAGCAGTTTTTCCCATGGACTAAGGTCAAAGGCAATGCTTTCCTGGGGTCCTAGCAGTGGTCTTTGGAGCCCCCAGGGCAATTTGAGGGGTTTTCCCTGGGCCATGGACTCCAACATTATGGGAATGTGGATGAGGACATGTAGTGGTTTGAAAGCAAAACGAGTGAGAGGCTCCAAGTCAGAAATACAATTTAATAAGAAGGAAAGAAAAAAGGTAAAATAAAATAGAATAAGTGCAGTAATACAAAAGACAGTGTCAGAATACAACCTGAGCAGGGTGATGGAAGCAGTCCAGATAAGGGGGTCTTCCTGAAGCAGTGATCTCGTAGAAAGGTCTGGTAGTTCTGGTCCTCTGGGAATCCAGTGGGGAAGGGCCCCTGTACTGTCCCAAATCCCACATTATATCCAGGTGAGAATGCTTGGCTCCTCCCCCTGGGCGGAGCATCTCACAGTGGGATGATGAGTCCTACAGGGGGTCCTTGATGGCCCATTAAAGAGAGAGAACTCCTGGAGGGAGTTACCTGTGAGTCCTGCAGCAGGCATGTGATGGGCTGTTAACAGATGACACTTTAACAGAAGAGAGAGGGGAAACCTGGGAGAACACTGCTTCAGCAATTGGATCCAACAATTCAGGCAGATGGTGATAGAATACTTTGTGCACATCCTGTTCTACAACCCGGGACAGGACAGCAATGCCCACGTGGCCATCCCTCCCCTGCAGGTGGCCATTGTGGTGACCGACGGCCGGCCCCAGGACGGGGTGCAGGACGTGTCAGCGCGGGCCAGGGCCGCGGGCATTGAGATCTTCGCCATCGGTGTGGGCAGGGTGGACATGGGCACGTTGAGGCAGATGGCCAGTGAGCCCCTGGACGAGCATGTGGACTACGTGGAGAGCTACAGCGTCATCGAGAAGCTGACCCACAAGTTCCAGGAGGCTTTCTGTGGTGAGTCCTGGCGGGACTGCTGGCCAGCAGGAAACTGGGAATGGTTTGGGGGGGAAGGACCTCAAAGCTTTGCAGAGAATCCTGGAATGGTTTGGGTGGGAAGGGATTGGAGAGCTCATCCCATGACCCTCAGCTGGTTAGAGCATGGTGCTAATATCATTAAGATTGTGGGTTCAATCCCTGTATGGGTCATTTAAGTAAGAATTGGACTCAATGATCCTTGTGGATCCCTTCCAGCTAAGAATATTCCATGCATCCCAGCCATGGCAGGGACACCTCCCCCTGTCCCAGGCTGCTCCCAGCCCCAATATCCATCCTGGCCTTGGACACTGCCAGGGATCCAGGGGCAGCCACAGCTGCTCTGGCAATTCCAGCCCAGCCCCTGCCCACCCTCCCAGGGAACAATTCCTGCCCAATTTCCCATCCAGCCCTGCCCTCTGGCACTGGGAAGCCATTCCCTGTGTCCTGTCCCTCCAGACCCTTTTCCAAAATCCCCCTTCAGCCTTTCCCATGGAAGTTGTACCTGTGGCCACCCTTCATCCTTCTGCTGCCCTGCTCCAAGCCCTGCAGGATCAGAGGCCTGTGGGACAGGGCCTCTTTGAAGTTGCCTTTCCAGAACTGCAGGGTTTTGTTCAGGGGATTTCTGGTTTCTGTTAAAGAAATCTCCAGATTTCACTGGCACTGGAGGGTTTGTAAACACAATCCACACACTCCTGGAGGCACGGGAAAACAACCTGGGAAAGAGGATTTTAGCACAGCTGAAATCATGCCCCTTTTGGGGTAGTTGAGAGAATTTGTTTTGTAATTCCCCCTGCCAGCATTGCCTCCTGAATTCCCAGCTCAACAGGGACAGTCCCAGTTCCTGTCAGTGCTGAGCTGCCTTTGCCTGACGCTGCTTTTGGGGTTGAAAGCCTCGTGGGGCAGTAATGTGTCCTGGCTGGAGCAGGATCTAATTCCTGTCTGCACAGCACATCAAAGGAGCCTGAGCATCCCACAAACACCATCCTCCAAATGGCTTCCCCCAAACGACATCTGTCTTGGTTTGGGAAGACAGGTGTCTGTCAGGGAAAGGTGGAATTTCCCTTGGAATAGAGAATGTAAACTACCCCTCTCCTTTCCAATTATAAATTTGCAATTAGAGGCTTTCAGGCAAAGATTTTGGAATAGGGATAACAGTTCTTTACTAGGAATATTAAGAATTCAAATGTATTGTATTCTTATAATGTATAATGTAGTAAAAAAAAAAAAAAACAACCCAAAAACAAGCAAACAAACAGAAAATCCTAGAAACCCTGACAAAGTCAGAAATACAACCTGACACCCTGCTGCTCAGGGTGCTGGAAGTAGTCCAAAGTCAGCCCTCCTGGAGTGGCAGATGTGGTTCTGTTGGAGTAGAGATGGTCCTTGTAGAAAAAGGGTCCAGTGTTGGCGAGATGGGCCCAGTCTCCCTCTGGTAATCCATTGGAAACACTGGATATCTGCTGTTCCTGACTCTCAGTTTTTATCTGGGTAGGAATGGTTGGCTCCTCCCACTGGGTGGAGCATCTCACAATGGGATGATGTAATGTGTCATGTCATTGGTGGGCTTTAATGGCCCAGTAACAGAAGATATTCCCCTGGAGGGAGGGTGGGTGGTGGAAGAGATAAGGAACAATGCCCCACTCAGTCTTGAAACCTCCTGGAGTTACAAGAGATAAAGAACAACATCTCCCCACCTGCTTTCAACAGATGAAATAGAATACACTTTTTTTTTTTTGTTATATAGCCCAAGACACCATCGTACAAAGACACCATCCCACAAAAACACCATCCCACAAACACCACCCTACAAACGCCACCCTACAAACACCACCCTACAAACATCATCCCACAAACATCATCCCACAAACACCATCCCATAAACACCGTCCCACAAACACCATCCTACAAGTGCAGCTTTGCCCTTACAGGAGCTGCTGGAGGACTGGGAATGTTTTATTGCTTCCAAATGTGCCCCAAGGCAGCAGGAATGGGCCATAAATTCCCATTTTCTGTCATCAAGGGAGGCCCAGGGGCTTCTCCCTGCCGTTCCCTGGAAGCAAGAATGTGTGGCCACACTTCCTGAGAGGTGTGATCACCTGGAATTCCAAACACACACGCTGGGCCTGGAGAACTTCCAGATTCTGAGAGGTGTAAAATCTCCTGGTTCAGCTTCCAGGCTGAAAGTGATGAAGGGGAGCAGCTTTTTGTCATGGAAAATTGGCTCCTGTGTGGAAAGGAGGGTAATTTTGGATACAGAGTGAGGCCTGTATTATCCTCAGGTGATAACACAGAGTGAGTCAGGTATTATCAGGTGTCACTGCAGCAGGAGCTCACAGAAGAGGGGAACAAACACTTCAGGCAAAAGGAGGGAGAGTGACAGAATTTGAGGAGGTGGAATCCAGGCTGTGAATCCTCGTGGGAGTTTGTGTTGGCTGCCCTGGGATCAGGAGGCAGCAGCGCTGCAGAGGCCCCACCGTGTGAAGTTGTGGGGAAAAATCCTTCCTGAGCCTCCCTTGGAAGATGGGAAAGCTCTTCCCATGGAAAAGCCCTGGGAGATGAGGGAAGAGCTCAGGATTATTGCAGAGGACAGCCCTGGGGGAATGCCCAAGTCCCTGTTACGGTGTCCTGCACATGCAGCTGCCCCAAACCACCCCAGAGATGGACCCAAACCCCCCCTGCTCAGGCACAGCACAGGATTTGTGGGACTGACAGCAGGGAAAGTGTCCAAGTGCTCCCCACAGTACTCAACAAACTCCTGGGGAAACAGGAAACCCTTGGTGCTCCAGCCAGGGTGAGATTAACCAGAGAACTGAGCTGCAGGCAACTCCAGGGGCAGTAAAATTCCCAAAAATCTGGCCTGGAACAATCTACCAGTGCTGGCACAGCCACGGGAAGTGGAAAGGCCAAAAAAAACGTACAAAATACGGGTAGAGCAGAACACAAATGGCTCAAAATAATAAACCTTAACTCTGAAAGACTCTGCTCCACCTCCCATCAGTTTGATCCAGCCCAGTGCCTGGATTTCTCAACACTTTTCCCCGGCATTTGTAACTGAATTTGCCTTCCCAGCCCTGTTTGCTCTGGAGTTTGTTTGCCATCCTCACTGCCACTCAGCTGCTGTTTGCTCACCATCCCAGGAGCCACAGCCCGGAGAGGATGGGCAGCAGGATCTGAGAGCTGCATGTGCAGGGAGAGCTCTGAGGTGAATTCCAAGTGTGCTCACGCATGAATCCCATCCAGGAAGGGCAGCTGAGTTCCCTGCTCAGAATTGTACTGCAGAGCTGGAACAATTGGGTACTGGCCAGCCCAGGGGGCAGCTGGGACCCAAACCTCACCCAGGAGCTTTGCAGAGGGAGGCGTGCTGTGATTTGCCCCACACCCAGCCAGGTTTGCCCTCAGGATGGGGAGTATTGTCGCAATAGGACACGAAATAAAGATGCTTGACTCCAGTCAGAAGGCAGTAGAAATCAGAAGGTTTATTTACAATTCATTTAGCCCTTTTATAACATGCTGTGCTAAAAAGGCACATTATTGGTCCATAGGACTGACACCTCTCCCATTGGCTGAGGAACAGAAACAGCAAACAACACATGTT
The DNA here is from genome assembly GCA_024734555.1 of Trochalopteron elliotii. Lineage (NCBI taxonomy): Eukaryota > Metazoa > Chordata > Aves > Passeriformes > Leiothrichidae > Trochalopteron > Trochalopteron elliotii. Next base: position 131,116 of record JANPWX010000613.1, read on the forward strand.
GTTATGGGAAAGGAATATTGTTCACACAAGGTTGTTTTGAGAAGAAGAAAAGTGTTGAAAAGTTTCCCTTGAGAAGAGCTAGCTCTTCTCAAGCTCAGAAAATATCAAGCCCACAGAGTATTTCCAGTCCTGGCTGTGCCTTGGAGCAGGGAGACTTCTGGAAATTTCTTCCTTGTCTTTGTGCCTCAGCCACTGTCCAGGACCACTGAGCTGTGTCCCACTGCCAAGCAGATTTAATTGTGGGGCCCATCTGGGACTGTGCAGTGCTGGGTGTGGGGCCTCGGGTGGGCCCTGCTCTCAGCCCCCCGTCCTGTCCCCGCAGTGGTGTCAGACCTGTGCGCCACCGGAGACCACGACTGCGAGCAGGTGTGTGTCAGCACCCCGGGGACCTACAGGTGCTCCTGCAGGGACGGCTTCAGCCTCAACAGCGACGGCAGGACCTGCACTGGTATGTCAGGGACCAGAGGGGATGGGGGGGACAGCACCGGCATGTTCTGCTCAGAGATGGCAGAAAGTGGAGCCCTGCTCTTACCGGCCAGAATCGCTTTCAAAACATTGCTGTCATCTCATTCAAAACGTTGCTGTGATCTCACTGAGTTTTCTTCCATTAACTTGTCAAGTTTTCAGGGTGTCTTCATTAAAAACTGTTGTAATGGAACATGAAATAAAGATGCTTGATTCCAGTCAGAAGGCAGTAGAAATCAGAAGGTTTTATTTACAATTCATTCAGCCCTTTTATAACACACTGTGCTAAAAGGCACATTATTGGTCCATAGGACTGACACCTCTCCCATTGGCTCAGTAACAGAAATAGCAAACAACCCCTGTTGTTATGGGAAAGGAATATTGTTCACACAAGGTTGTTTTGAGAAGAAGAAAACTGTTGAAAAGTTTCCCTTGAGAAGAGCTTGCTCTTCTCAAGCTCAGAAAATATCGAGCCCACAAAAGACTACAGTGATGGGTAGTTGTAAAAGTAAAGTCCTTTATTGCATAGCTAAATCAGCCCTATGAAGGCAGAGTTATCACAGTCCGAGCCAGTGTGCAGAAAGCTCTATCAGAGTCTCCAAGTCCCAAGCAGAAGCAGCAGCCACAGCAGCAGTGACAGCACCCATAGTCTGTGTCCCGTGAGTGTCTCATCAGCAGCAGTCACAACAGCAGCAACAACAGCAGCATTGGTGTTTTTCATGAGCCTCTGTGTGTTCATTCTCAAATAGTGCATTTTTATTCTATTTTTGGCCAAGCAGGTTAAAACATGAATTCTCTAGATCCCTGCTGGACCTAGCCTAAGCTAAGATTGATGTGTGAAGGCAAACACAAATTCTTACACAAATTCTACGTATATAATTCTATCTGTTCCATCTAGGAATGTTTTGCAAGGTTACATTATTTTCATTATGTCTAGAGTTTATATGTCTTTGCAAAAAGCAAAACTACTGAGTTTTAAACTAGGTTTTAGGTCCTTTTCTTGCTAGCTACTTCAGTCTCTATTTAAAACTAAACTTGCATTTCTACCTCATGTCTGTGTGGATTTATTTAGCTTAGTTTCTCTGAAGATTCTAATTCAATCCTCACATTTCTGGGCACTCCTGGGCCTGTGTGGATTCGGCCCAGGGGAATTCATACTCCAACAATTAACCCCATTTCCTCAGAAATAGATGGCAGTAGGGTTCTTGTCGTTGTAGGACACGAAAGAAAGATGAGAGACTCCAAATATTTCAGAAGGCAAAGAGCATAGAAAAAAGGCTTTATTGTCTAATTCTTAGTACTTTTTATAAGGTGTTCTGATACAGACTTAACATGGTTGGTGAATAGGAACGACACCTCTGTAATGCCATTGGTTAAACCAGAGAAACAGCAAAACACCACCTGGAGAAAGATTGTTTGGAGAAAGGAGAGTTGTTTGCCAAGATTGTTTTGAGAAGAAACTTTCTTGAGAAATTTTTCCTTGGGAAAAAGTTAGCATCTGCCAGCAGGCTAAAATCTCTCAGAGCCAGAAATATCAGGCCCACAGCTTCTATTTTCCTACATCATTTATTGAGGTCTTTGCTGCTGTTTTCTTCTGCCCTCTCCTCGTGTTTTCCCTCAGCTTGCAATGGTGGCTTGGGGTCTGCCCTGGATCTCGTGTTCCTCATCGATGGCTCCAAGAGTGTGAGGCCTGAGAACTTTGAGCTGGTGAAGAAATTCATCAACCAAATCGTGGATTCTCTGGAGGTGTCGGACAAGCAGGCCCAGGTGGGGCTGGTGCAGTACTCCAGCTCCGTCCGGCAGGAGTTCCCCCTGGGGCAGTTCAAGAGCAAAAAGGACATCAAAGCAGCAGTGAAGAAAATGTCCTACATGGAGAAGGGCACCATGACAGGGCAGGCTCTGAAGTACCTCGTGGACAGCTCCTTTTCCATCATCAACGGGGCCCGGCCCGGGGTCCCCAAGGTGGGCATTGTCTTCACGGATGGGCGCTCACAGGATTATATCTCAGATGCTGCCAAGAAGGCCAAGGACTCAGGTAGGGCTCCTGAATTCCCAGGGGCTTCCTTCTCCTCTGGCCCAGGCAGGATTTTCTCCCTGGATGTGTCCCTTAGGGTACAAACAGGTTATACAGAGTCATTTGGGGAGATACTCCCTGGCTATCCTTGCTCACAGAGAGCTTGGAGCACCTCAGGCTGGAGCTCAGGTGCACCTTGGCTTGCCAAGAGCTGGTTTTAGTTCCCCTCTGTGTCTTTGGAGGAGTTTCTGCAGGGCAGGGTGGGGTTTCATGCCCTTGGGATGAGATGGACAGGATGGGGTTTTACCCCCTGGAATGGGATGGACAGGGTGGAGTTCCACCCCCTTGGAATGGCCAGGGTGGAATTCCAGCCCCTTGGAATGGGATGGACATGATGGGGGTTTCATGCCCTTGGAATGGGATGGACAGGGTGGAATTCCACCCCCTTGGAATGGACAGGGTGGAGTTTTACCCCCTGGAATATGATGGACAGGATGGAGTTTTACCCCCTGGAATGGGAACCCAGGTGTAATTGCTCCATACAAATGTGGAAGGAAACTGCAGGGGGTATTTAGAATTAGGAACTTCCAGCACCTTTAGGGTTGGACAGGGCTTGGAGCAACCTGGGATGGTGGAAAATGGTGGAAAAGAGGAGCTTTAAGGTCCCTCCTAACCCAGGCCAGTCTGGGATTTGTCTGGGCTTGGTCAGGACACCCAGCCCAGCTCCAGAGGCACACGGGGGCAAAGACAGCGAAACCCAGGAGTTGTATGGCCAAGAGTGGCTTGGCTGCATCAGCCTCAAGGCCTGGAAAAGGCAAAGGAAAAGCAGTGAGACAATAAACAAAGCACAGACACGGACTAAGGAGGAGCCCCAGGCACATTAATAAGAAACTTCCTCAGCTGCTGTTGTAGGGAAAGCACTGGGTGGCCACACACTGATGGATTTCTGTGTCTGAGCCCCATGAAATATTAATGCCTTGAGAGCTGCCCCTTTGCTGACCCTCTGAGCACGTTCCCAGTCTCTGACACCCCTGTGTTAAATGGATCCAGCTCCTGGGAATTCAGTCAGGAATTGCTGAATCCTTCCCTTCCTTTTAACTTCCCTCTCCACCACTAGATGGGACTCAGGGCCAGCACATAACCGGAAAGGTCAGGGAGCTTGTGAAAAACCAATGTTTACAAAGCACTCTGACATCTTACAGGGCTGTTCAGCTCTTATAAAACAAAAGGTTCTTATAAAGTGTATTTATAGAATTTATTCCTCCCTGGTGATAAAACTTTGTGCCTTGTCTCTCCCCCTCTCCCTCCTCTTTTGTCCCTGCAAGGAAATCTCTTATCTGTCCATAAGTTATTGCTGTGGGATAAACAAGTGCTGAAAATGAGACTGCAAAATTGTTCAGTGAGCTGAGCGTTGGAAAAAACAACAAATACTGGAGATACCCAGAGAAAGGCAAAAGGGAGAGCAGGGAAACATTCCCAGTGCCTGGGCACTGACAAGTGGAGACAAATATTTCGAATCAGGGCTTAATTGATATCACTCAAAATGGGAAAATTGCATTTCAGTTGAGTAGAAACAGGTTTAATGCAGATCAGTCTCTTGGCAGAGCAGGATGATCCCTGGACAAGTCCTTAACTCCCAGTGGGGGCTGCAATTTTAGACAGAGACTCAGCTCAGTTCTGCTGACCCCAGGTCTGCACTGCAGGGGGACTTTGCCCCTCAGGGGCTCGTTAACAGGGGTTAATTAACCGTGGCTGAGCCTATTTTGGAAACTCCCTCTGTTTCCTTTTGCTACATTATCACTTCCATATCAGTGGGATGGTGTTACCATCACCTGTCCTTTCTTGCATCTCCAAAATCTTGTTCTTGTTGTCATTGGCTGGGAAATTCTAGTTAAACTCTGCCTGCAAAAATATTTTGGCCCCTGTTTGACCTGTCTGAAAGGAGTCTCCAAAACCTTCTTCTTGTGGCTGCAGTGCCCAAGGGCTGGTAAAATTTAATAAAATCCCTGCCTGTAAAATGATTTTGGCCCTGTTTCACCTGGCTGAAAGGAGTCTCCAAAACCATATTCTTGTGGTTGCAGTGCCCACAGTCTGGTAAATTTTCATAAAATCTCTGCCTGTAAAATTATTTTGGCCCTGTTTGACCTGGCTGAAAAGAGTGTCTCCAAAACCTTCTTCTTGTGGGCACAGTGCCTATGGTCTGGTAAATTATAATAAAATCCCTGCCTGTAAAATGATTTTGGCCCTGTTTGACCTGGCTGAAAGGAGTAAAACCTTGTTTTTGTGGCCACAGTGCCCATGGTTTGGTAAATTTAATAAAAGTCCTGCCTGTAAAATGATTTTGGCCCTGTTTGACCTGGCTGAAAGGAGTCTGGAAGGGGTGATTGTCAGTTGGGATCTAGAGCTCTGGGTCTTGGGGTTAGGTTTTCTCTGCCCGAGATTCAGGTGGTGGTTTGGGTGGTTCAAGTGAGTCTTTTTTGCCCTCTGAAGGTTTTGAGCTTGGTGTGAGAATGAACTGGAGTTGTCAGATCTTGTTGTTATTATTTATTATTATTATACGTGTTTATTATTTCTTGTCTTACACTTTTCTCTGTGCCCGGCCGAGATGTTCACAGCAGCTCAGACACAGGCGACTCCCCCCGTGATGGGAGGTCACTGCCTTCTTATACAGATAATTACATACTTATTATTTACAATTCTGTGCCAATGCCTATCACCTGTACTAAAGAGGTCATTTCTACTCTGATCCAATCTTCTTACACTACTTTGTGCCCCCGTCACATCAGAAGATGGAGGCCAAGGGAGAACAAGAAGAACCCAGGGCACTGCCCTGAAATCTCCATCTTGTCCCCAAGTCAGCTCCATTCTAAGAATCCCAAAACTACCAAATTTCCACCCTGTGATTAGCTACACTACTGTCTGTCACACATTTGTGATTTGTAATTCTTCTCTCAATGTTAGAGGCTTTTTCCATGGACTAAAGTCAAAGCCTGTGTCTTCCTGGGCTCTGTGCCAGGCAACCCCCCTGGACAGACCCCCCTGTCCAGGATTCAAACCCTCTTTCTTGGGTCCCCGGCCTCTCTGCCGAGGTCTGTGACCATCCAGGGCAGCCAAAGGAATGCCCTGGACTCTGACATGTGGGCTCTGGGGCACAGGGGTGGATGGGGATGTCCAGGCTGGCCGGGTGGCACCGTGGTGCTGACAGGGTCCCGTTCCCGGCAGGATTTCGGATGTTTGCCGTGGGAGTCGGCAACGCCGTGGAGGACGAGCTGAGGGAGATTGCCTCAGAGCCAGTGGCTGAGCATTATTTCTACACTGCTGACTTCAGGACCATCAGCAAGATCGGGAAGAAGCTGCAGATGAAGATCTGTGTTGGTGAGAGGGGACTGGGGATTTGGGGTTCAGTCACAGCGTTTGAAGGCTGGGGAAGAGGGGTAAAAATGGCCTTGGAGAAGCTGCAGATGAAGATCCATGTTGGTGAGAGGGGATTGGGGATGGAGGAGTTCAGTCACAGCATTTCAAAGATGGAGTAGAGGGATGAAAATGCCGATAGAGAAGCTGCAGATAAAGATCTGTGTTGGTGAGGGAGGATTTGGGTTCAGTCACAGCATTTGAAGCCTGGAGCAGAGGGGTAAAAATGGCCTTGGAGAAGCTGCAGATGGAGATCTCTGTTGGTGAGGGGGGATTTGGGATTCAGTCATTGTTTAAAGGCTGAGTAGAGGGATGAAAATGCCTTTGGAGAAGCTGCAGATGAAGATCTGTGTTGGTGGGAAGGGGACTGGAGATGGAGGGGTTCAGTCACATTGTTTGAAGGCTGGAATAGAGGGGTAAAAATGGCCTTGGAGAAGCTGCAGATGGAGATCTGTGTTGGTGAGGGGGGACTGGGGTTCAGTCACAGTGTTTAAAGGCTGAGTAGAGGGGTGAAAATGACCTTGGAGAAGCTGCAGATGGAGATCTGTGTTGGTGATTGGGATTCAGTCATTGTTTAAAGGCTGAGTAGAGGGATGAAAACACCCCTGGAGAAGCTGCAGATGAAGATCTGTGTTGGTGAGAGGGGATTGGGGTTCAGTCACAGTATTTGAAAGATGGAGTAGAAGGGTGAAAATGCCCCTGAAGAAGCTGCAGATCTTCAGACTTTGCTGGTGAGAAGGGATTGGGATGGAGGGGCTTTGTCCTGGTGTTTGAAGGCTGGAGAGGAGGGAAGAAAATGCCCTTTTAGATGGATGTTATAAAAGTCTCCGTTCCCAGTGTGTGGAGCTGGCAGAACACACGGCAGATCAGGAGACATCAGGATTTGTGGTCTTTGCCTGAAGTGAAGCAATCCTGACAGTTCAGGCCATGTCCCCCTCTCCCAAATCCCCTTCTCCTTCCTTCTTCCTCCACCTTTCTGCCCTTCTTCTTCTTCAGAAATGATGAATTTGTCTCCAGGTTCCTAAAGATGGGATTTCCTTTCCTCCTGGAGAAGCTGGAGAGGGATAATCCCTGTGTCCACAGAGCCAAGATTGCAAGGCAGAGACCCTTTGCCAAATCTCCTTAAAAAATTAGGATCAATCCAAAAACAAGAGGATGGGATCTATATGAAACCCCCAACAAATTGTACTTAAAAATCATTCAAATACATTTAGGCTTCAGCCTTCAAAAAAAAAAAAAGTAAATTTCAGAAAAATTATTTGTTTGTAAAATATCAATTTGGGTAAATATGTTTACGTTTTAGTATTAAAAATAAAAGGAAGGCAAGGAGATATTTGTATTTCTTTCATTCCCAGTGCCAGTTTGTATTTCTCAGCAGCTGCCTGGAAATCTTCTGTTAATCTCCAGCTTTAGGTAACTTCTGGCTGGTTTAAACCCGTTGTGTTTTGGTGCCAGTGATTCCTTTCCCTTAAAAATTCTCTCTTTTATTTACTGATCTTTACTCAGCTCAGAGTGGCCTCATAACCCCTCCCTTTCTTTCCCAGTCATCTTTTTCCTCCTGTTCCAGCCTAAGTTAATTTTCCTTGAAGAGCAGATGTAAATTAGCAACATAAATTAGCAAACTGATTAACGCTCATGGTTCCACCCCCTCAAGGACTGGAGTTACTGAAGCAAAGCTCAAACCAGCCTTGATGGCAGCAGTGTCTCTAATTTTTATTGGATGTTGTTGGCGAGACAGAGGCTGGTTTTATTTGGTCAGACACCAATTTTAGGGCAAACTTGAAGCATCAGGAGCAGAGCTCAGTGGGTTTTCAGGAAAGACTTTTTATGGCTGAAATAACAGAAAAATGTGACATTCTCTGTTCATCTGAGGTTAAAGCCAGAAGAGATCAATCAGATAATTAGAAATAATTATACTTTTTATTTCCTTCCCATTTCTGATGTAGAAAATAAGAATTGTTCTGTTTCACTGGGCTCAGGGATTTTTGCTTAAATCATTTTTTTTGTGCCACTCATCCTCTTGCTGTTGTGACCCACAGAGGAAGATCCGTGTGAGTGCAAATCCATCGTGAAGTTCCAGACTAAAGTAGAAGAGCTCATCAATTCCTTGCAGCAGAAACATATCCTTTGGAAGTTTGGGCAGGATTGGCTGGGCTGGGCTGGGATTTCTGGAGGGACCATGGGTCTGTTCCTGGGGGAAGAGTTTGGGTTCAGGAAGGTGGGAATGAGGCACCAGGGGTGGGATGTGGCACTCAGAGCTCTGTGCTGCCAGTAAGGTGGGGCTTGGTCAGAAGTTGGACTTGGTGACCCTGGAGGGCTTTTCCAAGTTCTGGGATTCTGGGATTGTGGGGAGATGGAGCTGCAGGTCCTGAGGCAGCTGGAATGGGAGCAGGGAATTCCTTCAGAGCAAACACCAGTGCCCAAATTCCTTCCTGGCCTGCAGGGACAGAGGGTCCTGCCTCAGAACAGCTCAGAGTAGGGGTGTGGGTAATCCAGATGGACACAATCCTGTCCCCCAGAGGTAAAAAGGAGCAGATGCTAAAATCACTACACTAAGTTTGGCAAAACAGAATTTGGTGGATGTGAAACCACTACATCCACCCATCCCAAACACACTGCTAGGACATAAATCCTGCTGGAGCTGTTCCCTGGGAGCTTCTCCAGCCAGGTGAGTTGGATCCCATCAGAACCCACCTGGTGGGACTGAGTTCTGCCATTCTGGACCTTCCCTAAAGTGGCAGGAAGAGAAAAAAAGCCACCAAAAACTTGTGAGTATGATTAAAACTTCTCCTGAGAAAAGGAATTCATGGAGCCTCAGGGTGGCTCACAAGGGCAGGGGAGATTTCTCACCTCTGAGGATCAGGAGAGGATCTAATTTTAAAAGCAGCATTCTGATTTCTTCACACATTTCTGGGCCCTGCTGTGCCCTCACACAGTTCTGTTCCTCCTCCGGAGCCGAGCTGAGTGAAATCCGTGACTTGTGTGGGGCAGAGGTCACAGCAAGTCACAGCTCTCACCCAGTGGGTGGCCTCTCCCAGGCACACCATGAACAGGAATTAGTGAAAAGAGCAGAAAATGGCTCTGGAACTCCAGGGAAAGCGCTCTGCTCCTCTCCCCAGGGTTAGGAGCTGTGTCACCCCTCCGACACTCCCCAGTCATTCTCCTGGTTTCCTCCCCCTCTCGGGGTGGCTGTGGGAGGATGTGTGAGCACAGGCAGCTCCTTCTGCTGGTGAAATCCATCAGCCTGAGCAGCTCTGGGAACGCCAGAGGGGATGGGACAGATTCCCTCTGCTCCTGCTCCCATCCTTACCTGTGCTGCCAGCCTGGGATCATGGAATTGTTTGATTGATCCAGCCTTTGGATCATGGAGTGGTTTGGGTAGGAGGGGCCTTAAAATTCATCCCATCCCACCCCTGCCCTGGCAGGGACACCTCCCACTGTCCCAGGCTGCTCCCAGCCCCAGTGTCCAGCCTGGCCTTGGGCACTGCCAGGGATCCAGGGGCAGCCACAGCTGCTCTGGCAATTCCAGCCCAGCCCCTGCCCACCCTCCCAGGGAACAATTCCTTCCCAACATCCCATCTAAATCTCTTCTCTTGTAGTTAAAACCTTGGCCCATCACTCTGTGCCCATATAAAAAGTCTCTCTCCCAACATTCCCTGTCGTTTTTCCTCCTTAACTCCTCCCCACTGGAAGCTGTGGCCAAAAGGATCGAAGCTCTGGAGAACAAGATCATCTAAAAACTCACCCCAGCAGTTTTTTACCTCCTTCCCAAAGTAACAGAACCAGAACTGCTCCACTTTTCAGGGAGGGCAGCTCAGCCCCAGGGCTCTGGGCAGCTTTTATTAAGGTCTAGGCTACCTGCATTTGTTTAAAAGGAAGAATTATTACAGTAGAGCAGACTTTGTATAAAGGGCAGAGCACGGGGTGTGACTGAGAGTTAGACCAGGCTCGAGTTTGTTGCATCCTATAGAGTGCATATATTCAAAAAAAAACCCCAAAAAACACCAAAAAAACAAACCTGGAAAGATTTTTTTTTATTTAAAGCTTAATATATATACAATGTGTTAATGGGTACTTGATGATGAGTTCTGTGAATCCTCTGCTGCAGCTTTTGTTTCTATGCATGAGATAATTTAATTTAAAAGTCGGAGTGACTTGGAATCACCCTCAGCTGTTGGATGTAAAGGCCAAAGCTGAACTCCTGGTGGTTGTCAGTGATGAGGTGAAGTTTAGTCCTGATCCTGAGTGTGCTCTGCAGGCTGGGCCAGGCTGCTCCTGGCTGGGCTCATCCCCAGCTGTGGAACAATAAAGGGAGAAGCTTTCCCAGCAGGGGATGGTGGCAGTGTCCCAGTGCCCTGGGCTGAGCTGCTCTAGGGGATGTGCAGGGGACCCTCTGTGGCCCTGAGTGCCACCAGCCAGGAGATGTCCCCTGCTCTGGTGACCCTGACAAGGCTCAGAGACACTCTGTGGCTCTGCCCCCAGCCAGATGTGCCCAGCTGTGTCCCCACAGCCTCAGCTGGAGCTCCAATCCATCTCCACCCCGGGAATGCTGCTGGAGCTGCCCTGGAAGCAGAGCCGTGGTCCCTGTGCCCTCCCTGGCTCAGCCCACACCTCAGAGATGCTCCCAGGCTCACCACAGACCTCTCAGACCCTCCTGCCCCTGGATTCCCTGGGAATGAGGGCTGGGAGCACCTCAGGCTGCCTGTCCCTGCAGCTGTACCTGGCCATGGATCCCCACGGCGCCGTGGAGGAGGTTTAGGGGGTTGATGGGGCCATTTATGGGGTTTTATTTTTTGTATCAAAATATTTATAACTTGAGACTACATGAGGAAATCTTTTTGGGGTGCGTTGGCCTGTTCAGAAGTGTCACCAGGGGAGATGTGTTTTGGTTTGGGGGGAATATTAAAAGTTTGCTGGAAATTTGGGAAGCCTGTGTTGTCCTTTGTGTGAGTGCTGGGGAGGTTGCCTGACAACACCACCTCTCTAAAGGCTCGTTAGAGGGGAGGAAATCATCCATTGTCACATCCTCTCATCTCTGTGAAAGGGAAGAAATGAGTCCAGAGAGAACTTCTCTCCAAACAGAGTTTATTTTACAATAGAAATTATTTCTTTCACCCCTGGAGACGCAGGGATGAGTCAAGCACTGAGTCAAGGACTGCAGGCAGCTCTTGATGGCCAAACCTCACCCTCTCAGGCAAATCCTGAATATTCCAGATCCAAGGGAATGCCTCCAGCTCCTGAACTTCTTGGGACGAGTTCTTGTCCACTTTTACACATGAATTGTGGATGTTTCATATTTGTATCCCGACAGGAGCAGATCCTGTTACAATCATTTGTGGGATTATTCCAAGTGCACCTTTGAGAGCCCCTGAGCCACTTCCCTTTATAAATTAGAACAAACTCAGATGTGCAGGAACCTCCTAAACCCCTCTCCCAGAGGAGCAAGTCACCCCTGCTGCCACCCAAGGAATCCTTTTCCTCATGTGGAATCACTTTCCATCTTAAATGTATTTCACATGGGAGCAGAAAAAACCCTGCAGGAGAGTGGAAATTGTTTCTGCATCTTCTGGTTCTCAGCTCTTTTCTTATCCTTCACTCTGTTTTTCTCCTCTTCCATTTCCCCCTCTCTTCAATCAGCTGATCAGAATTCATCCCCATCTGATTAGGTTAAGCATTGATTAATTTTCTTTTATTTCCATCTGTAATCCCTTTGCCCATCATGGAAATGAGCTCCTATGGGTAATTTCCTCATGTGCTTATTTATTTATTCTTTAAACACCAAAAAAGTAAGAATTTAATGGCCTCAGGATCTGGAAGATGGATTTGATTTTAATTCCTGCTGTGGCACCATGGAAATGCCCACATTAGAAGGTTTCACTGTTGCCATCCTGCTGTTGAAGCTGTTCCCCTGATTTTTCAGGAAATGGGAGAAATTCCTGACTGGATCTTTGCCTCCACCACTCAGCCCACTTTGAACCCAACAACTTCCATAAAACTCATTTTTGGGGGAAAGAAACCAATTCCCAGTCCTTTCTGAGGCTGAGCCAGGCAGGGCCATTCCTGGGAGCAGGAATTCCAATTCCAGTTCTTGGGATGGGAAGGGCTGGTCCTGAGCATTGCTCCTTCAAGGCACCTCCAGGCAGGACGTGGGGGGTTGGATCCTTCCTAAATCCTGGAGGTCCTTGTTTCAGGAGTGCAGACACAGCAGCTCTTCTTCCCTGTGGTTTTTTTGTGGAGAGAAGACCATTATATCCATGTTTTGCTCAGCACTTTTCCCAGAGTGTCTCTGCCCATCCATCCCCTCCATTGATCAAGGAGCAATCTCCAGATTTCTCTGGTTATCACTCATTAAAACCCCAACCCCAGCCAAACTCTAGATCACCCCTCACCCAGGAAAATCCCCCTCAAGGAGCCCAACCTCAGACTGGGCCATAAATAACAAAAACAAAAGGAACTTTTTCCTCCCAGTGCTCCAGGGCCAGGATCCAATGTCAGGCCCAGAATTGTTTCTGTGAGGAGTATTCGGGGCTGTGGTGCAGATAAAGCAGAATTAAGCTAATTAACAATCCCTCTTCCTCCCTTCTCCCTTTCCCTTAAAACAACAAAAGCCAGCCCCAAAGTCAATTAGTTCTGCCATTCTAATTAGGCTTCATTAATGGATTGCCCAGGGGTGGGATGGGACCTGGCAGAGGAGAATTCCCAGCTTATCTGGGAAACAAAGGAACTACCAAACACGACCCTGGAGTCCCCAAACCCGCAGAGATGGGCTGGGAGAGCTCTGGATGCAAGAGGGTGAAATGATCCTGCTGCACACAGGGAATTCCTTCCCTTCCCCCTTTCCCTTCTTAAAGGAGATTTTCCAGACAGGTCCTGATGCCACATTCCTGAAAATATTCCAGGCTGGTTTGGATGGAATTGGAAGCAAACTGATCTCCTTGGGGATGTCCCTGCTCGCTGACCAGATGACCTTTAAAGGCCCTTTCCAATCCAAACCATTCCATAATTTTATGATCTTACATATGCCCTGCTCCTTCTTTCCACTTTTCCACCATGTCCCAAGTTCCTCTAGATTTTTCTGGCAAAATGAGTGTCCTGGGTTGTGGTGTAGAACGTGCACGGAGTATTCTACCACCATCTTCATGAACTGTTGAAACCAATTGCTGAAGCAGCATTCTTCCAGATTCTCCCCTCCCTTTTTCTGTTAGGGTGTCTTTTGTTAAGGTGTCCTCTGCTAATGGGTCTTTTGATAACGTGTTTTCTGTTAATGGCCTGCTGATGACTTACAGATAACTCCCACCAGGAATTATCTCCCGTTAATGGGCCATCAAGGACCCCCCTGTATGACTCATTATTCCATTGTGAGATGCTCCACCCAGGGGGAGGAGCCAAGCATTCTCACCTGCATATAATCTGGGATCTGGGACAATACGGGGTACCTTACCCACTGGATCTACAGAGGATCAGAGCTACCAGACCTTTCTATGGGATTGCTGCTTCCATCATCTTGCTCAGGTTGTATTCTGACTCTGTCAGGTGTCTTTTGTATTATTGCATTTATTTTATTTCTTTTTTTTCTTTTCCTATTAAATTGTATTTCTGACTTGGAGCCTCTCACTAGTTTTGCTTTCAAACCATCACAATGAGTTATAAAATATTGTCCCCAAAATCCCAAGTTCCTTTAGATCTCCTGGCAAAATAATTTATAAAACGTTGTCCCACCAAAAGCCCCAAGTTCCTTTACATCTCCAGGTAAAATAATTTATAAATTACTGTGCTTTGGGCACAGAAAAACATGCTTGGCCACTTTTCCCGTGCCTCCCGTTGGTGCTGGAGCCATGGGAAGCCTGAAGCTCCCCAAGGCAGAAGGAAGCTCTTTTCCCTCTGGGGAAGCAATTTCCTCCTGCAGGGCACTGATATCATAACACAGGGCCATGAGTAATCAAATTAAAAAGTGCTTTCAATTAAAGGCAGGCCTGGGAGCTGGCTGACATCTTTCAGCAGCAATTTGTAACACTCCTGCCCTGTAATTGCTGTAATGAAGGGGTGGGGAGCACACCAGGCATTGTTGTGGGTTTTCCCCAGGCCCTGGAATCAGGCTGGGATCCCAATAAATGGGATTTCTCTGCCCTTAGGGCTTCCTGGGGGGGAAGATCAGGCTGGCTTCCCCCTATCCTGGCTGGAGGAAGTGAACCCCAAGAGTTCAGAGCATTGGGAAGTGCTGGGAGCACCCAGATTTTTCTCCATGCCCTGGAATCTGTCTGGGGCTGGAGGAATTTCCTGTTCTTTGGGAACAGCAGTGAAGTTCCTCTCCTCCCTCCTCGGAGGTAATTCAGTGATCAGACAGCTGAAGGTGCTGCTGGATTTATGTTATGCAAGTTATTATTTCTCACTTTGACTTGGGGAGAAGCTTCACCAGGGTGGAGAACACTCCCCCTGTAATTCCTGCAGTGAGGAACTTCCTGAGGATCAGAGCTCTGGCCATAAATTGGGAGTGGCTCCATACTGCAAGCAGTCACTGGGATTTATTTATGTTTTAATCACGCTCAGGGCAGGAGCAGTTCTGTGGGGTTTGCACTGGTTGTGATTGTTGTTATAGGACATGAAATAAATGACATGCAGTCAGGTTGTCAGGGTAAAAAGAGGGAAGTTTATTTTTTACTTCGGTTTATATAGATTTTTGACAACGACCATGGATTGGAGGATGAGGTTGCCACCTCTCCAACCACACTGGTCAAACTAGAAGTCCATCAATTGTCCCTCCTCCAGGGAGGAATGAAAACATCACTTTGTTTACATGAAAATCTGTGAGAAACTCCACTACAAAATGCAAACATCAGAAGGCTGAAAAAGATCAGGGTGACACGTGATGTTTGGCTGTTCCCACCATTCTGAACAGGGATCAGGCTGGGATCCCAATAACTGGGAGAGGTTCCCTGCCCTCGGGGGTTTTGGGGGTATCAGGTTGGTTTCCCCCTATCCTGGCTGAAGAATCCCAAGAATTCAGAGCATAGGGAAGTGCTGGGAGCATCCTCAGAGGGCTGTAGGGATGGGCAGGAAGGAGGAATTCTTGCCCTGGAGACCAAGGCAGGCAGTGACAGGGGGATTTTCCACCTTGGTAATTCCCACAGCCCTGAGTTCCCTCATCCCCTCTGGCTCTCCATCCTGGCTGGAGGGACCTGCCCATGACCCCAGTGGCAGCTCCTGGCACGGCCTGTGGTGGCAGGGATGTCCCTGGGGTCACAGCTGGGATGTCCCTGGGGTAGCAGGGTCGTCCCTGGGGTCACAGCAGGGATGTCACTGGGGTCACAGCAGGGATGTCCCTGGGGTGACAGCAGGGATGTTCCTGAGGTCTCAGCAGGGATGTCCCTAAGGTGACAGCAGGAATGTCCCTGGGGTCACAGCAGGGATGTCCCTGGGGTCACAGCAGGATGTCCTTGTGGTTACAGCAGGAATGTCCCCCTTCCTGTGCCCCCTGCACGGCCCCAAGGTGTGACCTTCTCCTGGTCTGGAGAGAGGGAAAAGCAGGATAAAAGCTGTTCCTGTCTTCTAAGGAAGAAGCCCCAGACCCAGCTGGTGTCAGGGCTGGAAACTGGGAACTCCACATTCCTCATGAACTGGGAACAGGGAATTTGGCACCTCAGCACAGCCTGGCAGGGCTCAGGTGACACAGGGAGCTCCTGGCTCAGAGCTCTGGGGAGTTCCAGTGCTTCCACCTGGATCCTGGGCCAGAGCTCCCTGGAATCTCGGGGATTCTGCTGCTGGACCATCCAGAACAGCATAAAATGAATAATTCCCATGGGGAAATCACTCCCTGCCCTTTCCTGCACCTCCAGTGCCATCACTTGGATTTGGGATTTTATCACTGTGCCCATAAATTAGCCACTGTCTCAGCAGCTAATTGGAAAAAAAGTTAATTACTGATAGCAAGGTCTGCTTTGGGAAATAAAGGATTAATTTCAAACCTGTATGGGGGAGATCTTGATAGCAGCAGGTGGAAGGGAAAAATTTCAGGTGGATGTAAATTGAAGCAGGGAGATAAAATGGTAAAAGTGGAAGTGGTTTTGGAGCTGAAGTGCAGCCTTTAGGGCAGAAATGGAAAATCCTGAGCCCTGCAGAGCCTTTCGTCCTGGAAATGAGGGAGTGAAGTGAGAGCTCCCAGAGGGCAGGGACAGTGACAGGAACATGGTTTGTCATGGCCCCAGGTGGGCTTGGAGGGCAGCTCTGGTCCCACCTCGCACTCTGTGGGATCGTGTGGGGCACGTTTATTTTACCAAACCCTCCAGTCTGTCCATACCCAGCCTACTCCAGAATAATCCATAAACTTATTTCGTATTAGGAATAAGGATTTTTTTACCCTGGCACATTTTGCCCTATTTCTCTGGGCCCTGGCATGGGGTGCCCAGAGCAGCTGTGACTGCCCCTGGATCCCTGGCAGTGCCCAAGGCCAGGATGGACACTGGGGCTGGGAGCAGCCTGGGACAGTGGGAGGTGTCCCTGCCAGGGCAGGGGTGGCACTGGGTGGGATTTAAGTCCCTTCCCACCCAAACCATGCTGGGATAACAGCAGGTGCCCAGAGCACAGGGAGCTGGGGCTGTGACAGGGACAGTGACAGATCTGGAGAGGAAAGCTCCAGGCCTGGCTGTTCTGCTTTGGAGTAGCAATAAATGGAACAAAAGCTGTGCTTGTCCTCTGCAGGTGAGTCTGTGTGAGCAGAGGACATTTGGGACAGGAGGGATGGGGGGAGCCCCCACAGCAGCAGCTGGAGGGTCAGAGGTGCCCACAGGACACCTGGTGACACCTGGCTGCAGGTGACACCGGGCTCCAGGTGACGCCACAGCCCGGGCCGTGCACAGAATGAGGATCAGCCCTGCGGGAGGGACACAGGAGCCGGGGCCAGGCTGACTCTGCCGCTGGGGTTGGCATTTACCCCGAGGTGAGCGGGGCTGGGAGCTGCGGGAGTTGAACTGGGAGCGCTGGGACCTTTCTGTTGCCCGGTGTGGTCACTGGGGGCTCAGTGCCACCGGCCCCCTGGCACAGGGGTGTCCCCTGTCCCTGTGACTCTCCCTGGGCACCGGAGGAGCCCAAAGCCGTGCCAGGTTTATCCCTGCCCCCATCACATCCCGCCGGATGGAGCCTGGAAGGGATCCCGTGGGGGTGACACAGCTCTGGGGGTGCCCTGCCCCAAGACCCCGAGACAAAACCCATTTGGGGACACGGCCCGAGGGATGCCCTGGGGTGACGCGGAGGGCGAGCAGCGGTGCCGGAATCCCAGAGCTGGAATGCAGGAGGCCAGACCGGCTGGAATCCAGGCTCCCCATCCCCGGGACGCTCTGCACTTGTCGCCGCGGTCACTAGATGTCCCCACGTGAATGCAAATCGCGGCTGGCACGGTCCAAAGCCAGCCCGGCACCCCGCGCCCGGCTCCCGTCCTTGACGCTCCGGTAATTAATGACAGCAGCGCTCCCGCTCCTCGCCGGCACCGCAGCGCCGAGCTGGGTTTGTTCAGCCCCTGCAGCAAACGGGGTGGGACGGGAAAATAAATAAACGAGCGGCTTCAGGAGGCTGCGGGAGGCTGGAATCGCTCCCTGGATCCTGGCTGGTGCTCCCTGTTCGCCCTCCGGGCACCGCCGGGGCCGTAGGGCTCCTTCCCTGTGCTGCCCTCCCATCGCTGCCCCTGGATCTGGGAAATGAGGCTGGTTCCTCCCCGAAATGGGCCGAAACGGGCTGGGCTGGAATGGGAACACTGGGAAATGAAATGGGAACATTGGGCATTGGAATGGGAACACTGGGGATTGGAATAGGAACATGGGAACACTGGGGATTGGGATGGGAACACTGGGAAGTGGAATGGGAACACTGGGAAGTGGAATGGGAACACTGGGGATTGGAATAGGAACGTGGGAACACTGGGAAATGAAATGGGAACATTGGCCATTGGAATGGGAACACTGGGAATTGGGATGAGAACACTGAGCATTGGAATGAGAACACTGGGGATTGGAGAGGGAACACTGGGGATTGGGATGGGAACATTGGGGATTGGAATGGGAACATGGGAACACTGGGGATTGGGATGGGAACACTGGGGATTGGAATGGGAGGTGTGCAGTCCCCGTGCCTGGAGGTGTTTAAGGAAAGCCTGGATGCAGCACTCGGTGCCGTGGGCTAGTGACAGGGGCATGTCGGGTCTCAGGTGGGACTCAGTGTTCCCAAAGATCTTTTCCAGCCCAACTGATCCCATGATCCTGTGGTAACCATGGCTCTGGGTGCAGGGGAGGAAGGATGGCCAGAAGGGATGTGAATTCCTCAGGGTTAGGGGACTGCCCTGGGGACAGGGAACGAGGATGGGCAGAGGGAGAGGCTGGGAAGGAGGGAGAGGGACCGAACTGCATGAACTGGGCACAGGTGAGAGCTGGATGGGAGAATTCTAGGGCTCAGGGGCTCAGTTTTGGCTGGATGGAGATTTCCACTGCTTAGGGTCCAGCAGTGGGACATTAATATTAATTCCCAGCTCATTAAAGCTGCTTTATTTCCTTGAGGAGAGGACAGTGGAGACTGTGACTGGAGCTGATCAATCCTCAGGCTTTGCCCTCCCCATTTCTCTGCTGGGGCTGCTGCTCTCATTTCTCCGGGCTGGGAGCTCAGTTTTCCTGGGAAACAGGCTCATGTTTAGGGGCAGAGGATGATCCCATGGGAGGCACACCTCCTGCTCCTGCCCTCCTTGGGGTTGCTGCTCTTTAGGGTTGCTGATCCTTAGGCTCGGGGTTTATTCCCTCTCCAGTGCCTGATTCTGTCACACCAGCCCTTGATGTCCCCAGGGTACATTCTGCTTCCTCCTCCCTCCAAAGAGAGCTCACGGAAGTGCTTGGGCTGTGTGACAAAGCTGATCCCATAAAATGTCTGGGAACTGCACGACATGGTTCCCCACATCAGGGGGAAATGGCCCAGAGCCATCAGAGGGGAAAACAATCAAAATCCAATTGTTTGCTGCAATGGTTCTGGTAACACCCAGACCCTTCTGATCCGCCCAGAAATCCCAGACACCAACCTAGAGGTGCCAGGGAGAGCTCGAGAGGTGCCAGGGAGAGCTCGAGAGGTGCCAGGGAGAGCTCGTGCTCAGCATTTCTGTCCCAGCAGAGAACGGGGAAGTGGGATTGGTTCTGCAGGCTCAGAGGAACGGATTGATGCGTTTGGAGAGGGGGAACAGCCCCGGCCGTGCTGCGGGTGGGCTCATCTGGGATTCCAGGCAGGCTGGGCAGGATTTCACTTGCCAATCAACATCTGATTTATTTCCTGGGAACACGAGATCTTCATTCCGTGGCCGCCTCTGCTCCAGCATCTCTGGAGATTGCAAAATGAAGCTGTGTGGCTTTTTTTTTTTTTTTTTTTTTTTTTTTTCCAGAGCAGCAGGAGAAGGAAGAAAACATGGATCCAAGGAGAGCTCCTGGGAAGGGTGGGATGAGAGCAGAGTCAGCTCTGGGTCATCCCTGTGCCTGCTCAAATGCTGGGATTACTGGGGTGAGGCTGGAGCTCAGCTCTAGCTCAGATCCCAGGGACCACCTGCCTGATCCTGGCTGGAAATCTCCACCCAGGGGGAGGACAAAGGCTGGGAAAGCAAACTCACTTTTTCTGCCTTCCATTCCTTGCCCAATTCAGGGGATCCCAGGTGGTTCACCCTGGTGGCTGCAGTGACCCAGAGCTCCTGCAGGGAGCTGCTCTCACCAGGAAAAAATCCCTTGGGAAGGGCTGGGGCTGTGGAGCCAGAGCCTGGGGGCTGTTTAAAGCCCAGCCTCTGCCCAGGCAGGAGTGTGGTATCCAAGGAAACACCATATCCAAGGGAATGTGGTGTCCAAGGGATCAGGACATCCAAAGAAACACAAAATCCAAGGGATTTTATGTCTAAGAGATCAGGGTATCCAAGGGAACACAATATCCAAGGGAATGTGGCACCCAGGGGATGTGACACCCAAAGGATGCCCCCATCCAGCCCCTGGAGCTGGAATAACCATGTCTCTTCACTCCAGGACCACTTGGATATCTTCATGGAGTGTCCCAAGGCCTTCTTGGATCCCTGGAGCTCCCAAAAGTCGGAGCCAGTCCTGGGGTGCTGCAAACACGAGGGTGGGACAAGGGGAATGGGCTCAGGGTGTGCCTGGGGATGTTGGGGCTGGACATCAGCAGGAATTTCCTCATGGAAAGAGGAGTTAATCACAGGAAGGGGCTGCCCAGGGCAGTGCTAGAGTCACATCCCTGGAAGTCCCCAAAAAATGAGTGGATGTGGCACTTGGAGGTTCGTTTCAGTGGGATTCAGTCAAAGTCTGGCCTTGATGCTCTTCTGGGTCTTTTCCAACCATCACCACTCTCTATTTCCATGATTTCCCAAACAGTCTGGGCGTCCAGAGGCTCAGGATTGTTTCAGGGAAGAACAAACCAAACCATTTCTAACAGAAACAGTTGTTTGAGGTCGGCTCTTCTTTTGTTTTATTTTGGTTTTGTGTTTTTTTAAAGCTTCTCCACAAGTCCCATGGTGGGAGAGAGCATTCAGATGCTCATTTTCATTCTGCTCAAGACAGAAACCTTTTCCTGCAGTTGTTCCATCAAAAAAGAATCGGATTTTTTTTTCCCCCACTCACCCTCCCTGAATCAAATAAAGAAAAAAGGTCATTTAAATGAAAGCCGGTGCTCAGAAGGTTTAATACATTAAATTAGATGCAGGGAAATAAAACCACTCCGGAGCTGTTTCCTCAATGAAGGATTTGGATAAAAGAGCTCCCTATTAAAAATGTTTAGCCACTGTTTTGCTCTGAAAATATTTGAACTCCAGTACAAAAGAGACCAAAAAAAAAAAAACACTTTCCAGAAAGAACCGTCAGAGAATAACTCAGAATTCAAATTAATGTAGCATGTTTTGGTTGGGATTTGGGGACTGGAAAAATGTTGTTTGGGAAAAAGAAGCTGGGTTTGCAGACAATGGGGAAGAAGGGCACAGACAGAGACATTTAAAAAGCCCTTTTTGCTTAAAACAAAACATCAAAATGCACAGATTTGGGTGAAAACAAACAACCAGCACCATTCAAGATGTTGGAAGAGCCAAGGGATTTCTTTGTGTTTGGTTTTCCAAAGCTTTCTGTTCCACCCTTAAAAAAGGTTAACAAATGATTCCTCTCACCTGGAACTCTCCCAGCCAGAGGTTTTCCTGCCTCATTTCCTTGGGAAGCTCTGGGATGGCTCTGGGGCTCTGCCTTCCACAGCTCCAGACCTTCCACACCTCCTCCACACCTTCCTACAAAGACCAGCACCAGGAATGGGAAACCAGAAAGGGGAATTTCTACTCAGTTAAGGTCTCTGTGACAGGACCTGGGAATTGCTGATTTCCTTCTGTTCTCCTCATTCCATCCCTCACAGTTCTCTCCCCTCATTCCATCGCTGTTGTCCACATCCAGCTTTGTTCTGGTGCAGCTCCAGGCAGCTCCATCCCCACTGGCTCCAGCTCTGCCTCCAACCCTGCTTTGCTGCAGCTCCCAAAATGGTGGAGATGCCACCCCACAGCACCATCCCTTTCATGGGATCACAGAATCCCAGGATCACTGAGGTTGGAAAAGAGCTCCAAGACCATCGAGTCCAAGCTGTGCTCAGTCCCCACCTTGTCCCCAGCCCAGAGCCCTGAGTGCCACATCCAGGAATTCCTGGGCACCTCCAGGGATGGGGATCCAAACCTCCCTGGGCAGTTCCAAGGCCTGAGCTCCCTTTCCATGGGGAAATTCCTGCTGCTGTCCACCCTGAGCCTCCCCTGGCCCAGCCTGAGGCCATTCCCTCTCCTCCTGTCCCTGTTCCCTGGGAGCAGAGCCCGACCCCCCCGGCTGTCCCCTCCTGTCAGGGACTTGTGCAGAGCCACAAGGTCCCCCCTGAGCCTCCTTTTCTCCAGGATAAAGGAGGATTAGAGCATGTTTCCTTTTAGTCAGGCCTTGGCAGGGGCTGCCCAGGGAGGTTTGGAGTGACCATTCCTGGAGGTGTCCAGGAATTCCTGGATGTGGCATTCAGAGCTCTGGGCTGGGGACAAGGTGGGGATTGGGCACAGCTTGGACTCGATAATCCCAGAGGTTTTTTCCAACCCCAGCAATCCTGGGATTCTCAAGGCTACTGTCGCCGTGAGGGAGCAATGAAAACCAACTCACAGGAAGTTCTGAAGGAAGAAAATGCTCCATCCTTCTATTGGGAGAGCGAAATCCAGCCCAGACCCATCCCAGCTCCAGCCCCAGCTCCATCTGAGCTCCAGGAGCTGCCTGGCAAAGCCTCAGTGGAGCCGGTGTGACCCAGAATTCCCATTCACCCTCCCCGCACGGAGCCGGTCCCACCCAGAGCGGCTGCTCTCCCTTTCTTCCCTTTCACTCCTTTGTTTCATCCTTCTGGGAAGAAACCCAAGATGAAATCTCAGCCCCTTTTGAGCGCGGGGCAGGAGGGAAGGAGCCTCAATGAGGATCGCGAGTGCTGATGAGGAGGAAGCACATCTGCAGAGGATACTTCCAATGGAGCATTGTCTGCGGGGTGTCGCCGGCCCATTTCCTCCCATCGGAATTCTGCTGCTGGAAGCACTCCCGGGGAGCGGCCCCGCTCCACATCTGCAGCAGCCCCCGAGCTGCGAGCTCTCAATCCTGCCTTTCAAACGCCGGGGATGAGGGAGGAGAGCGGGGGAGGCAAAATCGCGGCTTTTATTGATGAAATTCCCCCTCCCTTCCGCAGCCAGCGCCAGCCTTCACCCCGGAGAGGCCGGGACGTGCCGGGCACCGCTCCCCTCGCTCTAGGATCTGTTGGAGGAGCAGCCCCAGGGATCAGTGACTCAATTTGGCAGTGCCAGGGCTCTGACAGCTCCTGCAGAGCTCTGCCCGGCTGCCCGCAGGGATGATCCATCCCCCGTCCCAGCGGATTCCTGCGGAGCTGCCGGGGTGTCCGGGCAGGACCAGGGGAGAGCAGCGCTGAGCTGGGGGAGCATCAGCGATTCCTGAGCCGTCCGCGCTCCCACCAAAGCGGAGCTGCCCGAGGGCACCGCGCAGCCCCGGGCAGAGCAGGATGGAAAAGAGGAGCTGTCAGGGAGTACAAGGGAAGAGCAAATCAGCCAGGCAGGGGCAAGGTCAGCAATCAAAGATCTCCTAATGCTGCTGGCAGCGCTGGGAAAGCAGCTGCAGCTCGCTGCCAGGGAAGGGATAAAATGAGGATGTCTGTGCAGGAATGAGGATGCCTGTGCAGGATCACAGCAGCGATGCTGCTCTCGGGGCTGGGATCAGCCGTTCCCAGGAATTCAGAGCACCAGCAGCTCCTTGTGCAGTGTAGCTGGGACCAGCCAGGACCAGTCCCAAAGGTCCTTGTCACAGCCAAGGGTGGCAGCTGCAGCAGGGCAGAAGGTGCCCGGGCTGCTTTGGCACCACCCAAAATCATCAGCTCCAGGTGGAGCTGAGTGATGCAGGGGATCCCTGAGCCTGCACTGTGCTGGTGCCCAGTGACCCTGGAGGTGACACTGGGGGCAGTGTCCCCTGCAACCCCTCAGTGACACCAGGCCTGAGCTTATTCCACAGGTGTGACAAGTGCTTAGCACCACTGCTGCTGGCTCCCAGGCTGCCAGCCCTCATCATTCCCACCCTGTTTCATTATTTCCCCTCTTTTTTTCCTTTTGGTTTTTGTTTGTTTCTTTTTTTTTGTTTTGTTTTTTTGGGGTTTGTTTGTTTTGAGATTCCTTTGACAAGCCAGTGCCTCAGCTGCAAAGCAGCAGCTTCTCCCTGGCAGGCCAGGAAGGAAATTTCTCCCCTCAGAAAGGAGACAGCAGGGAGATGATCCAGGGATCAGGGTGGGAATTTCTCCTGTGCAGGGGGTAGCAGGAGCAGGCACCAGGAGCACCCAGGATCCAGGGAGGGGACAGACAGCAGGAGTCCAGGTCCTGCTGCTCCTCAGAGGGTGGAGAGCCCAAAACCTGCACCAGGGACCACTCAAATCATTTGGAGGAGGTGATTCTGTAGGGTAGGAAGGAAACAGGGTCAGGAAAAAGGGGTTTGAGCACTTGTACAGGTAAAAACCTGCAGTTCAAAGGGCCAGACTCACCCTAAACCCACACAAGGCTCCATGGCACAGGATTCCCTCCAGCAAGGAGGGAAGAGTTCCCATTCCATCCTGCAAGGGCTCCTCAGACTGAGGCACCACATCCACTCTTTTATTGAGGACAGAGCCATTTGCAGCTGGACTCGAGGGTAAAAGGATTTGTGGAGCTCTCTGGTGCCAGCCAGGACCTGGGATTTCCAGCAGCAGCAGCACAAGTGATGAACCAGCAACCCCGGGGGGGATAAAACCCAGCACATCCCCGGGATAAAAGTGCCCCCGTGTCAGGGATAATGCAGCAAAGCTTTTAATCAATCCCATTAGGGAGAAGTGGAATCAAAGCTGCCCCTCTGCCAGGCTGCCTCAGAGCAGCTCGTTCCTCCCGGCAGCTTCTGCAGGTGCAGAGATTGCCCTGTGCTGAGGTGAGATTGAACTGAGCCAAAACAAATCCGAGGATGTTTCAGGCATTAAAGTTCCTCAGGAAGGTCGGTGGTTATGTGGTACAAGTATCTCCTTTTCAATCTCCCCTCGAGTTTCAATTTAGAGGAAGATGGAGTGCTCTGATTGCTGCCTTCAGAGGGAAGTGGAACAGATGAGCCTGGCCAGGAGGGTTTGGATTCACTGGAGCAGCTCCTGGGGCTGTGGCAGTGCTTGGAGCTGGCATCTCCAGGCTCAAAGCTCATTCCTGGCTGGTGAGAGCTGAAGGAAAACACAAAAACAACGAGATTTTGCTGCACTTGGGTCCTTGATGGAGAATCTGCTGCTGCTCCTCGCCCCTGGGGCCTTGTGAAGACCAGGGGGAAGGAGAAGGAAGAGGGAAAGGTGAGGCCTGAGAGGTGGGACATCCTGGGGACCCAACCAGGGCAGGACACAGAGGCCATCTCCAGTGGGGCACAGATCATGGGACAGCAGAATATTCTAGGCTGGAAGGGACCTACAGGGATCATGGAATCCAGCTCCTGGCCCTGCACACTGGGGTAGAACTCACAGAATATCAGAATATTCCAGGCTGGAAGGAAACCATAGGGATCATGGAATCCAGCTCCTGGCCCTGCACACTGGGGGTCACAGAGGTCACAGAATATCAGAATATTCCAGGCTGGAAAAGGACTCCCAGGCCTCTCCCTGAGGGGCCTGCAGGTGAGGCCTGAGAGGTTTCAAACTCCTGTGTGAGGTGTTGTTAGAAATGTCCTACACTGAGCCCTGTGAGGAGCTGCTGGGATGGGGATGTGGCAGGGGATGACCCCGGTGTGACACACTGGGAGGAGCCCCAGGAAGGCCCGGCACAGGCTGGGATTGTCCTGGAGGAGTTTGGGGACATGGAGTTGTGAAAAACGAGGTTCACTTTCTGTGTAAATTTTAAGAAATAGGTTTAATAGAAAATAAGACAATTAGGAGATAGAAAAAAAGCAAAGTACGGTGTGGCCAGGTGACTTGGCATTTAGCCAAGTCCACAACCTGCTATTTCAGAGGTTTTCTTTAAATACCCTTTCTATTGTATCAGTCTGTTAAATATTCATATTTTTCCATAAACTAGTTTCCATATTCCAGGAACTGTTCTGCATGGTCCTGCCTTGGGTCTGCCTTTTTAGAGCACGTGTGTTTCTGGGCTGTGTCTTCATTATCACCTCCAGCCTGGGCCTTGGTCCAGACTTTCTTCAGGTGGGAGATGCTGACAGTTGGTGTATCAATGTCAGGGTCTTCTTTACGTGTTCACTGGATGTTATTTTGGTCAAACAGACAGTTTAATCATATTATATCAATAGCAGGGTCTTCTTTCCATGTTCACTGGATGTTATCCCGACCAAACAGACAGTTTAAGCACACAATATCAACTACTACCACTATGCCTGATTTTCTTTACTAATAGCAGAAATAAAAACTTATATCCTTACCCCAGCGTTATTAATCATATAGCACACACATTGCAAAAACCCAACTTTATAATATGCATTTATAACAGAGTGCAGATGACATGGAAGCACTGCAGGGGAGCTCTGAGCCATGGGCTGAGAATTCCACGGGGACAAGGTCAGCCTGGAGGGGGAACAGATCCTGTTCCAGCAATTGGTGTCACTGAAGGGACAACGGGCACTGGGAGCTCAGACCTGCGGGACAGAAATGGGGTGAGGGGTTGGAGCAGTGCAGGGAGAGGCTGAGGCCGGCAGGGCCGGTGCCCCGGGGCCGTTCCCATTGTGGGTGTAAAACTCCCCATTCACGCTGGAATGACTCACACTCCCTTGTTCTCCTCCTGTGGAAATGGTGACGCTCAGCCAGATGGAGCTGCATCCCTGCTCCCACTCCCGGTACGTTTTCCAGGAGAGGCGCTCTGGAATATCGCAGGGCAGGGATGGATTGACATCAGCCCGGACATCCTCGGGGGGGAAGCCACTGCTCCCTGTCCGTGAGAAAAGGGGAAATTCCCTTCAGAGAACACGAGTTGGAGGAGTTTTCCTTGCGGGAGCAGCTCCTGGAGGGAGGCATTGCCACACCACAGCTGCCAGATTTCACAGTCACGGAATCCTTAAGGCCGGAAAAGAGCCCTGCCAGGGATGGGGACTCCACCACTGCCCTGGGCAGCCCCTGCCAAGGCTTAACCGACCTTTCAGTGCAAGAATTTTCTCTAAAACCCAACCTGAGGCTCCCTTGGAGCAGATTGAGGACATCTCCTCTCCTCCTGTCCCTGTTCCCTGGGAGCACAGCCCGACCCCCCCGGCTGTCCCCTCCTGGCAGGGACTTGTGCAGAGCCACAAGGTCCTCCCTGAGCCTCCTTTTCTCCAGGCTGAGCCCCTTTCCCAGCTCCCTCAGCCTCTCCTGGGGCTCCAGACCCTTCCCCAGCTCCCTCAGCCGAATTTGTGGCAATTTGTCACTGATTTCTCTCCCAAAATCAGAGATCGGCATCCCTGGCGGTCCCTCACCACCTCCACCGCCCCAGAAGCCACAGATTCCTCTGGGGACCCTGAACAGCCTCTAATTTCCCAAATCCTGAGCCCCCAGCCTCCCTCTCTGCCCCGTTTTAGGGACGGTTCACCCCCACGAGAGGCGTTTCTTTCCTCGGTGGCTTTTGGCTTCCCCCGCGATCCCTTTGCTCTTTCCTGTCCGATTTTCCAGCCTGTTTCCAAACTGAATCGTGGCTCTCACGTCCGGGCAGGGCTGAGGACCTCTCCGGGCGGGGCAGCCTGGAGGACTCGTTTGTCTGCGAGTTATTTTGCATTTCAGGGCCGTCTCAGGGTGTAAAACAGCACCAGCGCTCCTTTATTCACCGGCACTCCTTAACTCAGCTTGGTTGGGCCCAACGGCCTTTTGCCTTTTTTTTTTTTTCCTCCTCCATTTACCCCTTTATTTTTAAAATTTATATTCTAGAAAATTGAACACGATTTTTTTTTAACCTATTACTCATGCTTTGATAACGACAGGTTAACTAAGATCAATTGTTTTAACAACTTTTTGCAGAGAAAAGCCCCGATTTCCAAGCAGATTCCACCTCCTCGGGCCACCCATGGCTGGGTTCAGGTGGGAGTGGAAAAGCTTTGCCCTCTCTCCATCAGGCCAGGAAGGAATTGCAAATTTGATGGAAATACTCGAGACTGAAAGTGGACACAGCCAATTCTCCTCACCCCACTGGTCCTTGGAGAGAGCCAGGCCATGAATTGGATAAAAATGGCTTTAATAATGTCGGGGGTTAATATTGGGAGTGAGGGGAACATGGCCCTCCCCTGCATCCTGCTGTGTCCATCATTTATCCCCAGCCAATTAACTGCTGCAGGATTAGTAGTCTATCACATTATCCATGCCTCTTCCCAGACAGAATTCCCAAATTTCTGCTGTCTCAGTGGGACAAAATCAACCCCATAAAACAAATAACTCACTCCTGAGCCAGCCAAATGCCCCTCCCCACCACCCAAAATGAGAAATAAAGACCCAAAAGTTGAAATATTTCCTGAGTTTCTGCAGTGATTGAAGCCCTCCCTGCTCTGCCATGGGCTCAGTCCATGGTTGGGGTAAAGTTTTCTCTAAAAACTCGAAAATCTGTGTAAACCAAGTGGAAGTGCCACTGTTTCCCAAGGCTTTCTCTGTGCTGACCTGGCAGGAGGAAATTCTGGGCTGTCCCTGTCCTGTGTGTGTCACCTGCAGCCACAGTCCCAAAGGGATGTCCCATCAAGGTCACCACAGCCACAGTCCCCAGGGCTGTCCCTGTGTGTCACCACAGCCACATTCCCACAGGGATGTCCCTGTCCCAGTGTGGCTCACTCATGGCCACAGTCCCCAAGGTTGTCCCTGTCCCAGTGTGTCCCCCCAAGGCCACAATATCCCTGTCCTGTGTGTGTCACCCACAATGTCCTTGCCCTGTGTGTTACCTACAGCCAGTCCCCAGGGCTGTCCCTGTCCCACAGTGTTTGTCACCCCCAGCCTCACTGTCCCTGTCCCAGTGTGTGTCACCCCCAAGGCCACAATGTCCCTGCCCTGTGTGTGTCACCCACAGCAGTCCCCAGGGCTGTCCCCAGGGCTGTCCCTGCCCTGTGTGTGTCACCCACAGCCAGTCCCCAGGGCTGTCCCCAGGGCTGTCCCCAGGGCTGTCCCCAGGGCTGTCCCTGCCTTGTGTGTGTCACCCACAGCCAGTCCCCAGGGCTGTCCCCAGGGCTGTCCCCAGGGCTGTCCCTGCCCCGTGTCCCCCCCAGTCCTCAGCCCTGCCCGACCCTGTGCTCACCCTGACCCAGAGCGGGGGCTCTGCCCGAGCCCCCCCAAATCCCAGCTGAAGGTTTCCCATTCCCGGTGGGATCCTGGGAGGGAATCAAGGCCATTGCCAACCTCCCGCTGCCACCTCAGCGCGGTGACAATCGGCTGATTGCATTTAGCTCCTCATTACGCGCCTGATTGAAGCCTGTCACTGATGACGTTTCCCTTAATTAAGACAGGATGACGGGAGCGGGATGTGGAGCGGGAGGCTCCGCATCCCCCCAGGGCTGGGGGGGCCGGCGGGACCCTGCCCTGTCCCCTCTGTCCCCTCTGTCCCCTCTGTCCCCTCTGTCCCCTCTGATTCCGACTTTGCAGAGTTAATTAAGAGCAGTGTCCAGGATTCATCTGCCGAGGCTCCTTTCTTAATTAGCACAGCCTGGAGCAGTAAAACCGCCCCGTAGTCAGGGTTTGACATCTCCCCACTCCTCCTCGCACCCTGCCTGGGGTGATAAGGGGACATGAGGGAGCCCAGGAGGGTCCAGCTGAACAGGGGCCGAATTTTGGGGTTCTCCAGCCCTTCCTGCCTGAGTGTCCCCCGTGTCTGGATGAGGGAGATTCCACTGGTGCCAGTGACCCTGGAATGGTTGGGATGGCAGTGGACATGTGCTGGGCACAGAAACATAGGGAAAACCCTTTCCAGAGGGACCCCAAAACCCCAGAGCAGCAGGAGAGAAGAGGAAATGCAGTCAGAGAGATGGATTTGTTGGGGCTGAAATCTGTGATCTCTGCTCCCTCCATTTCCAGGGGACAGCAAGGACCCCACTGGGAATCAGGGCACAACATTTGAGTATTCCAGCAGGGATCTGAGACAGAAACAGGGAATTATGCTTGGGAAATGCTCTCAGGGACAGGGTGGGATTTTGGGGTGCCTGTGCAGGGCCAGGGGTTGGATTCCATGATCCCTGTGGGTCCAGCTTGGGATATTCTGATATTTTGGGATACTCCACCCCACTGTGCAGGGCCAGGAGCTGGATTCCATGATCCCTGTGGGTCCCTTCCAGCCTGGAATATTCTGATATTGTGACCTCCACCCCAGTGTGCAGGGCCAGGAGCTGGATTCCATGATCCCTGTGGGTCCCTTCCAGCCTGGAATATTCTGCTGTCCCGTGATCTGTGCCCCCCTGCAGATGGCCTCTGTGTCCTGGGTCCCCAGGATGTCCCCAGGCCACCCCTCCAGACCCCTTTGCTGGCAGCTCCAGCCCATCCCAGGGCTGCCATTCCCGGGCAGTGCCTGTGGCTGGGGATGATGGAGGGTGGCAATTCCCGAGTTCTCCAGAGGAACAGCAAGCCCTGATATGATATCTGAGCCCAGAGCCACCAAACCCCTATTAAGAGGCTCCTCTTCATTATTCCTTTGATTTGCATGCTGCTGTCTGAACGAGCTTAAATGTGATTATTCCTCAGTGCTGCTTCGCCTGTGTTAGAGGGAGCCAATGCCACAGGGCCTTGTTCAAAAACCGCCTGGATAAATATTGTTAAAAATAAATGCATAACATTAATTCTCCATCGTTCATGTCGCTGTTTATTTAATGCTCTAAAAAGCTAATTACCACTAATTTTATTCTACATCTTCTTCAGGTCTCCCAGTCTCGGCGCTGGAAGATAAAAGAATTAATTGTTAATTAGCATCCCTTTCTGGGAGAACACTTTTTTCTTTATCAAAGATTACAAGAGGAGGGAGAGAGGGAGGGAGGGGGGAAGGAACGAAACTCTCAATATTTCTGCCAGCCACGGTGCCAAAATGGGATTTTTTTTTCTTAAACAGCAACACCGAGCTCTTATCTGGCCCTGGGGAGGAGAGGGACGAGCTCTGGGGTGTGAAGGCAATAAAATCATCCCTGTCAGGAAGAGTTCTGCTGGCTCTGGGTGTCTGAACATGCTGTACTCACTGGTGTCTGCAGCCAGGGGATGTTCCTGGAATCTGAGACAGCCAGGGGGCCTCGAAATGAGTCAGGGCAGGCTCAGGCTGCAGAGCAGGGAAAGGTTCTTCCCCCAGAGGGTTCAGGCACTGCCCAGGCTCCCCAGGGAATGGGCACGGCCCCGAGGCTGCCAGAGCTCCAGGAGCCTTTGGACAGAGCTCCAGGGATGCCCAGGGTGGGATTGTTGGGGGGTCTGGGCAGGGACAGGAGCTGGAATCCAGGATCCCTGTGGGTCCTTCCAGCTCAGGACATTCCACGATTCTACAAGGGGCAATGCTGAGCTGGGTTTAACCCTAACAGAAATTTTCTTGCTCTTGTTCCCAAGTTTTCAGCCACTCCTTTGCACGAATCCCCCATTCCCTTCCCATTCCCTTCCCCTGGAGCCTCCTCCCTCGGGTGTGGGAACGCTCTGTTTGCTGCAGCCTCGCTGGCTTTGGGATGTTTTTAGAGCTTTCCTCTCCAGCTAATTGGAAATGTTGGTGAACTTTTAATTTGTAACAATGAAGTGAAAACTCCGCCGCCTCCGTATTTACATAAATTAGGGAGACTTTGCACACAAACGTTTCCTAGAAGAGAAGACAAAAAGGAAACAATTTCAGGATGAGTTTCCTGCTCAGAATATTCATGAAGTGAAGCATAAAAATATAGAGAGTGACTGGAGAGTGTTGTCAAGACAAAGAATTAGGGACAGAGGGGTGGGAATGGTTCATAAACATGTCCTGGGAAAGGCTGGGAGAGCTGGGGGTGCTCCCCTGGAGAGGAAAAGCTCCAGGGAGAGCTCAGAGCCCCTGGCAGGGCCTAAAGGGGTTCCAGGAGAGCTGCAGAGGGACTGGGGACAAGGGCTGCAGGGACAGGACACAGGGAATGGCTTCCCAGTGCCAGAGGGCAGGGCTGGGTGGGAGATTGGGCAGGAATTGTTCCCTGGCAGGGTGGGCAGGGGCTGGGCTGGAATTGCCAGAGCAGCTGTGGCTGCCCCTGGATCCCTGGCAGTGCCCAAGGCCAGGCTGGACATTGGGGCTGGAGCAGCCTGGGACAGTGGGAGGTGTCCCTGCCATGGCACTGGATGAGTTTAAATTCCCTTCCAACCCCAACCATTCCAGGATTGTTGTCCTTCCCACTCCTTCGGGGTAGGCTCTGCCTGCCCAGGGTGTGTTCCAGCAGCAGGGGACAGTCCCTGCCCCGTGTCCCTGCCCCTGCTCAGCCCCAGGCAGGGCCCAGGTGGATTTGAGGCTGGAAAATGGGAATTTATTCTGCAGCAGGAACGGGTGGATTCTGCTCCTCCTCAGAAGGATGGGAGAGCTTGAAATATTCAGTGCTCACGGCTTGTCCTGGCTCCATCTGCTCACATTCACGACCTCCCAGTGAATATTTAAATCTCTCCCAGTTAAATCTCAGCATTTTGGGCTGTTCTTTATGGTACCTGCTGGCAGAGCCCAGCCAGGGGCAGTGATTCAGCTGCTGGCAGAGCTCACACCCAGCGCTCTCCAGCCTCATCCCATGAATCTCCCATTAACCTGAATAATTCCATTAATTCAATATTTATCTCTGCCGCTGTTAATGGAGTGTTTGATTTAACAGTACATGAATATTGCATCCAGCAGACGGCACGGAAAGAGAAGAGGAAGAAAAAAAAGGTGAAATTTGAATTTAAACCCAGAACAGGGTAATTTCCAATCAAACGCACTTGCAAAATTGTTAAATACAAATCGTGCCAGGCCTCCCCCCAGTGTGGGGCTGACATTTCAATCCAGATGGATTGAAATTCCAGTTTGGGATTCCTTCAGAGGGGCACAGCCCACCAGGGCTGCTGGAACCCCAGATGTTCACATCTGCTCCGTGTTTCCTGGAATTTGCTGCAGCTCCACCATAAAAAAAAAAAGGGAAAAAATTGAAATCTGAGGCAAAAACAAAGAAAAAAAAATCTGTCTTGGAGGAGCAAGAAGAGCTTGAGTCATTGGGGAGGCTTTGTCACCTGGCAGCTGTGGTGGCACAATGTCTTGGTTTGGACAGACAGGTGTCTGCCAGGGAAAGCTGGAGCTCCCCTTGGAATGGAGAAGGTAAATCCCCTCCCTCTGAATTATTATAATTTTGAAATTAAGGGGGTTTCAGGGAAAGATATAGGAATAACAGTTCTTTACTAGGAATATTAAAAGTACAGATGTAATCTTACAAAAAAACCCCAAGCAAACAAACAAACAAAAATCCTATAACCCCTGCCAGAGTCAGAACACTGCTGACCCCCTGTTGTTGGTCAGGCTGTTGGTGTCAGCCCAGTCCAGCCCTCCTGCAGTGCCAGATGTGGCTCTGCTGGAGCAGAGATGATCCTGGAGAAGGGCCCAGTGGTGCTGAGATGGCTCTGGGCTCCCTCTGGCAATCCAGTGCACACAGGCTGTGCTGCTGTTCTGAATGCCAGCTTTGATCCAGGTGGGAATGCTGGGCTCCTCCCCGGGGTGGGATGATGGAATTGTCTCAGCCCTGCAGTGAGCCTGGATGGCCCATGGACAGCAGAGATCCCCTGGGGGGAGGATGGCTCCTGGAAGGGATAAAGAGCCCAGCCCCAGCTGCTTTAACAGCTGCACATTGACAGAACACACAGGTTGTATTCTGACTGGCAGGGTTTCTAGAAATTTTTTGTTTGCTTGGTTTTTTTGTACCAATACATTTGTATTTTTAATATTCCTACTAAAGAACTGTTATTCCTATTCCCATATCTTTGCCTGAAAGCCCTTTAATTTCAAAATTACAATAATTTGGAGGGAGGGGGTTTACATTGTCCATTCCAAGGGAAACTCTGGCTTTCCCTGGCAGACACCTGTCTTTCCAAACCAAGACAGAAAGTGATGGTTGTCTTGCAAGGTGT
Source organism: Trochalopteron elliotii (assembly GCA_024734555.1). NCBI lineage: Eukaryota > Metazoa > Chordata > Aves > Passeriformes > Leiothrichidae > Trochalopteron > Trochalopteron elliotii. The sequence goes on from JANPWX010000613.1 coordinate 164,606, forward strand.
CCAGAGGTGAAGGTGTTTCCAGGTGAACATCCCCAGCTGCAAGAAGCACCTCTGAGGGCAGGTCTGATTCCCTGGAGCTAAAGGGAAACCTGCCCCAGCTCTCCTCGATGCCATTTCCCTGTCTCTTCTCCTGTTTTGCTGTTATCACTCCCTAGAAAATCATTAATGAGGTAAAATTCAGGGGTTTTAGGAGATTTGTTATTGGATGTGCACTCCGCCCTCCACCCCTCAGTGAGGGGCAATTCCACACAATATTCCCATGGAAAACAATTCCTGTTGCTTGTTCTCATCCTCACAAGAAACCCCTGAAAGCAATGAATGGTTAATTTTTTCCTTGAGGTGGAGGGAGCCAGGCAGAACCTGGAAGTCTCCCTGGAGGTACGAGTGCCAACCTCACTTGGAAAAAGTGACAATAATTGAGGTTTTGGCTCCTTAGTCAGCCCTGAGGAATCCTCCTCTCACCCAAAGCACCCCCAGCACTCCAGGTTTGAGAACTCCAGGTTTGGTGCTCCCCTCCCAGGATGATAAAAGCATCAAGAACCAGCTGGAAGATCACAGAGCACTCTGGGTTTAAACTGAGAGGAATCAGTTCAGGTTTGAGGTTTCTGTGCCCCTTTGAACCTTTAGAAAAGTTAAATTTAGGTCACTATCAAAGCAAAATCTCATTGCAGCACACCAAGGCCAAGTGCTCAATTTGCCAGGGTAGAAAGGGTCTTTTCACATTTTTATGTGTTATTGTCTCTCTTTGCCTCTGTCTCTCCTTTCTGCTCGGAAACCTTTGTCAGAAGTGCCTTGGACACATAAATGGTTATTTGTAACCTGGCCAGGAACAGAAAGAGCCAAGCTGCCCCTCATCCCCCATCTCCCCCTGTTCAGGGGAGGGTTTGCAGCCACACGGAATTCTGAGCCTGGAAACAGCAGCAGGATGGACACAGGGTGGCTCAAAAGGGGGATTTTCCTCCCAGTTTCCCCCTCTCAGGTGTTTTAGCTCCTGACATGGTGAAAGGTGGTGACTGAAGCATGGCAGATGATTCCTCTGCCTGTTTATTCACCCAGCAGCTTCAGGAGAGCAGCCAGAGCTGATCCCACCCACCCTGCAGTGAGGGATGCTCCAGAGCATCTCCCCTTTCCCACGAATTCATCTCCACGTGCCCCTGGCTGTAATTAGCACCGTAATTAGCACAGTCCTGGCCGACCCTGCTCTCCACGGCTCATTTTTCATCCCTCTGACGATTCCCTGGCTGCTGGCAGGGGCTGTTTTCCACCTCATCGAGTGACAGGAGCTGCTTGTCAGCACCACAAATGTTTTACACGGAAAAGGATCCCCAGGTGAGCCGGGAACAAGGGAAGGGAAGCACAGTTTGGGTGGGATAACTGTGTACAGGGATTTTCCCACGTGGATGTGGCCCCACAGGGGCCCGTGGGGAGGTGGCAAACCCACTGCCAGGCCCAGGGATTGGGAACATCCTTCTCCTTCAAACAGCACCATCCCAGAATTGTTATTTCTGCAGCAAAACCAGCAGCTGGGTTTTCCAGGGGCTCAGTGGGATCCGAGGGCTGTTCCACAGGGACAAAGCCTCCCACAGGCAAACCCTGTCCAGATGTGCAGCTCCAGCAGGACTGAGGATCCTGGAATAATCACTGGAATAACTGACCTGATGGAATATTCCCCATTCCTGATAAATGTGAAGCCAAACAACGAATGTTCAATGCAGAGAATGTTTCCAATTCTCCCATCCAGGGTTTTGTTGGCTCATCCCTGACTCTGTCCTGGCCTGTGATGGACAAACCTTTGGAACACAGCCTGAGGTTGTTCCTCTGGGTGTCGACTCACAGCACAGTGCCTTTATCTCCATCACCATTCCCATCAGAAAATTGTGGAACCATCCCAACGCTTTGCTAAATGCTGCCCAGGTATTGATCCTGCAATGACAGGAGCTGTGAGGATGGAAAATGTTCCCACACTGGGAAGGAACTCCGTGCTGAGCATCACAGGGAAAACCTGGAAACAGCAATTCCCTTCCCCCTGAATCACACCCAAATTCCCCCTCCCTCCCCTCTGACAGAGCTCCCAATGCAGAGGCAGTTTGGGTTTACCCTGCCCTGATTTCCATGAGCACATTCAGCAGGTCCAAGCCCTGAGCTGGTAATTAACGCCTGTCTAATTAGCTGGAGAGACACTGTGAGGGTGCTCAGCACCTTGCCCTGTCCCCTCCTTCCTTGGGTGACCTTGTAAAACCACACACGCAAACAGGAGCAGGGAAAATGAAGGAGAAACAATTTCAGGTCTTCATAAAATCATTTTTTTCAGTGGTTCAGATCAGAATGAGCCCAGCTCAGCTGGGTTCTGGATCAGCAGCATCATCCAGGGAAGATCACAGCTCTGTCCCCTCTGCTGTGGAAAAATTGACAAAATCTCCCCTTGTTCAGGTGTTCCTTCAGTTTTTGGGAGAGATGGAGGGAATCACAACAAGCCCCTGCCCACATTCCCTCTGCCAGCCCCCACCAGGACCCAGCTCCCCACAAACTGTGGAGATTTGGTGATTTAACACCAAGGTCGAGCTGCCCTTTGCTCCTCCTTGCCCACAGCCCATCCCCTGTGTCCAGAGCCTGGGACAGCACTGGGAAAATATCAAAAGATGTTAAAGCTATGAAAACAAGGCTCTGGCAGACTGTCACCTTCAGCAAGTGGGAAAGCAAAGAAATATTTTTATTCCAGATTCTCCTGCTAGCTGAGCACTTGCCTGAACCCACCAGGCTGGTTTAGTGCTCGGTTTTATTTCTCCACTCCTGTTTGAAATGTTACAGGTTTGGAATTGGAGGCAACTTAGGGGAATTGATGGTTGGGAGGTGCTGGAAGGGGGGGATTGTGCACGTGCCAGCCAAGGAAACCCTTGGCTGTCCCAGCACGGGGACAATAAACATGGCCATAAATGCCAATAACACCAAAACACTCCGTTTTTCCTGGAGATGGATCCCAGGGAAGGACTCAGTGAGGATGGGAGTGATTGGTCCCTCCTGGATATTCCATGAAATTGTACAAACACATCAGGATTTGCACTCTGGGTGCCTTCCAGGGAGAGATAAATAAATAAATGCACTTTGATAGGCTTTGTTTTGTCCACGGTAAATGCAGGCTGGGAGAGAAAATCTATGGCTCTTCCTTTTATTGCTGTCATTCCCAATAGCTGGGAGATGGGAATGGGGAAATATATCCAGGGAGTGATGGGCTCTGCTCTGTCAGAGGTTTCAGAGGTAAATAAACAAGTTTTATTGGCTGCTCTTACATCTCGATGTAGCATTTAATGGATATATTAAACACTGATCCAGCTGCCAGATATCCCAAGGAAATATTGTGCACATCCCAGCTCAGCCTCACAATGTCACAGCAAATCTGGATTTTCCTAATGGGAACAAGGTTTGCTCCCATAAACCACTCTGAGCTTTCGGAGCTGATTTCCTGCCAGTCATTTCTCCCCCCGCCACACCAAGGTTTTGCAATTCCACCCAAACGACCTTCATTCCCTCCTGGCTGGGGGAAAGCAGGGATTGGGATGGAAATTTGGGGCGGGGAAGGCCTTGGTGATTTATTAAAAAGGTGGATATTGATCTAATACCAATAGCCAGCTATGACAAAGACTCTCTAACAGATTAAAGTTAGAAAGTGTATGTTTATTACATACATTACATGTGGGGAGAGCTCCCAAATACACACCACAATTTCCAGATGATCACAGGGTCTTTTTATGTCCAGGAGTATTGAATACCCAAAACACAAATGCATATTCATGACTCTGGTACATCCCATTCCCCATTTCGTATGGTAATTAGCCAAAAAGCCATTAAGCATGTGTGGTTTGTTCTTTGAAATGGGTCGGTGGTCCTTTTTATGGGGCGGGGTCTCAGAATGATGAAGTGACATGGGTCTTCCTCGCTCTGACTTTTTAACCTTTTAGTGCTAGTGACAACTGAATCCTGTTTTTCCAGGGCTGTTTGATTTATGATTGTATTGTATTCTTGGAGTCTATTGATTAGTCAGAATACATAAACAGGCCTCATGATTTATCAGTTCCTTAAATCCGGCTTCTGTTAGTAGAGGAAAGTTTGTCTATCTTACCTGAGCAATATCTAGTTTAACTAAAGTCTTTAATTCTTAAAAATTGAAGACTCATTGGATGGAGAAAGGCAAACAGAAGGACTCTTGACTAGTTCCTCAGGCAAAGGGGATGCAGGACCAGCCCTGTACCAAAACCAAGATTTAAGCAACTAAAGCAGACCCCCGTGGATGCAGAGTTGATGCCTGAACACAGAAATAAAAAAAGGAACAGGACTGAAGAGAGGCAGAGTCACCACATCCCTGTGGTGGCCAGGCCTGAAGAGGAAGAGCCAGCCGAGTTTAATCCTGTCAGGAGCTGAGGGCCAGCCCCGGGAACCTCGGGGCATTGTTCCTATTTATATCCTCCGGCCAGAACAGCTCGGCGGGCTGCCCGTGGGCTCGGAATAAACGCTTTCAAAAGAAGAATAAATCTCATTTATTCTTTATTCTTCTCCTCAGGCAGCATCAGGGGCAGCTGCCCTGTGTGGGAGGTTTCAGGTCATGAGTCCCGAGTGCTCCGGGTTTTGTTCCCTGTGCCCAAACCAGCCCCAGGGGCTGGAGCCGGGCCCTGTGTGACCTCTGGGGCTGAGCTCGGTGCTGGGCTCCTCTCCTGCCCACTGAGCTCCAGGGAATGCTGCAGCCTCCTCTCCTTCCCACTGA
>JANPWX010000613.1:169370-224310 GCA_024734555.1 Trochalopteron elliotii
GGAATGCTGCAGCCTCCTCTCCTTCCCACCCAGATCCAGGGAATGCTGCTGCTGGATCAGGAACAGTCACCAGCTCGAGCACCTCCTGCTCCAGGGGCTCCATGGAAACCATCCAGGGGTGCCTGGTCTCCTCTGGATACCAGCCTGAGGTTGAGGCTCCTCTGCAGGGAAAATCCCAGGGATGGAGGGAGGTCATCAGCTGATCACACTCATTTACAGTGTTAATTGAGTGTAAACCCCAACTGCTCAACCCCCAGTTAATTCACCCTCTGCTCCATCATCTCAGAGCTGCTCTGAGAGCTGGCTCAGGCTGGGAAACCCCTGGAAGGAGCCTGGGAAGGGCAGTGCTGGGGCTGCTCAAAGGGGCTGCTTGTTCAGCTCCAGCCGGGCTCAGCACGGGAAGGGCAGTCTCAGACCATCCCCAGGTGATCCAGGCTGGACTTTTCCAAACCTGAGCACAAGNTCTGCTGCAGCTGAACAGCCCCTGGTGTCTTCTTCACTGCTGTCTTCTTCCTTATGGAACCAGTGCCTGGAATTTCCATGGAGCTCGGAGGTGGATGGAGCTGGTCTGCCATGGAAATGCAGCTCCAGGCAGGTGCACCCTCAGAGCCCCTGGTTTGCTCTGGGAGGAATTCCCTAATGATGAATTTTCCTAAGAAAAGCCTCTGTGAGAACCCCAAATTCCTGGGATCACACCCACACAGGAAAACTTTGGGAGAGATGGAGAAAGGCAAAGCCCGGTGAAGGCAGAGGATGAAAAATGCATCAAACAAACAGATGAGAGAAACAAAATAAAAACAAGGAGCAAAGGGAGGATCTGAAGAAAATTCTTTCTGATACAGCTCTCGGTAATAAATAAAATATGTTCTACCACAATATGCTCCAGCAACTGGCTCTGGGCTGTTCCTTCTGTCTCATACAAAGTTCCCACTGCTGATTAAATTCATCAGAGCCAGGCCTCTGCTGCCTCGAGCTGCTTGCTCTCCTCAAACTCTCGCTCCAGAACTGCTGCAGGGATTTCATTTGGAGTTGTTCCCCGGCTGGGTTTATCAGGGTTTCAGAGCAGATCTGATCACCATGCTAATGAAACGCTGTCCTCACAGCCACGAGCTGTTTTCTCCCCCAGAAATACTCCAGGAGAGAAGGTTTCCAGGGTGAAATAAGGAATAGATATTCCCAGTACCAAAGGCAGCAGGTGTTTCCAGCAGTGTTGGGTGGCTGAGTTCCCCTGGTGGTGCCAGTCCCTTCCAGAGGGCAGAAATCCCTGGGGGAGGTTCCCTGCAGGAGAACCTGGATGTGGCTCCAGCCTCACTCACCTGCAGGACTCAGGGGTGCCACACTCACCTCGGAGCAGCAGAACAGAGAATTTTTGGGCTCAGGGGGTTCATTCCTCCTTTTCCTTCAGCAGCAGGGCTGGGGCAGGGGCTGGAGAACTCCTGAGGGAGCTGGGAAAGGGGCTCAGCCTGGAGAAAAGGAGGCCCAGATTGGATATTTGGGAAAATTCCTTCACTGAAAGGTTGATCAGGCCCTGGCACAGCTGCCCAGAGCACTGGGGGAGTCCCCACCCCTGACACTTGGGGACATGGTCAGAGGTGGCCCTGGCAGTGCTGGGGATGGTGGCACTCACTGATGTCAGAGGGCTTTTCCAACCTGAGTGACTCTGGGATTTAACTGACAGGACAGCAGCTCATCCTTTCCTTTTCCTGATGGCCCCAGAGCCCACATGGGCCCTGGGTCCTGGGACCCTGTCTGATCAGTCTGACCCCAGCACAGTGTCCAGGGCTCTGGAATGACCCCTGGGATCAGTCTGACCACAGCNNNTTTAATTCTTTATTGAATCTCTATTTTTAATTCTTTATTGAATCTCTTTTTGTAATTCAACCGAATCTCTCTATTTTGATAAGAATTGCATTTTCATGCAGAACAGGCGTTTTCCTGAAGCACCTTTAGTCCTGAAAAAAAACCCAAATAAACCAAAACACTTTTCTTTCACTACTTCAAACTTTTTTTTTTCTTTTTTAGCAGAAAAGTTGCTTTGAAACAGTACAATCAATTTTCCCCCTCTGATAAACCCAAACCTTTCTGCCTCAAATTCTGTTTGCAGTTTTCAACAGAGGCTGAAGGCACAAATAGAGAAATTCAACTAACCAAGAAAACCCACCTGGGGAACATCTCACCTGTGGGCTCAGGTTCTGTCTCTCAGGTAATTTGGGATTTAATTTTCCTCTCACGTGCAGAGACAGTTCCAATGGAGATGGTGGAGGAGGTCTGATGTAAAAAATTATGTCAGACTTGCAGAATCAGATCTTTTCTTGTTGAATCTATTAAAATCAGGTCTCCTCTTGTTAAAAAAATCCTTCAGGCTCGGGGTTTTTGCAATTTTCAACCACTTTTCCTCCTCCAGATCATTGCAATCACGCAGCCCCTGGTGAGCCCTCCCAGCCTGAACAAACAGCTCAACCAAAACCTCCAAAGATCAAAAGCAGGAGGGGAAGAATAATTCAAAATAATTTCATCCTCAGAAAAAATACATGAGGAATTGAGATGGAGAAAACTCCAGGTTCTCCTGGAGCAGATGCCACAGGGGTGCTGGGATTTGGGGGCTCCAAACCTCCCCTTGCAGGTGCGTGGGGGGCTCAGGGCAGAGCCAGGCTTTGCTCCCAGGTCACCTCCTGGGTGATTTTTTAATGCAGGACAGAATCTCAGAGAACTCCATCTCCTCTCCTTGCACTCACACATTTTCACTGTTCCCCTGAATTTCCTTCTCATTTGCAGCTGAAAGCAGGAATTGGTTTGGTGCTCCCATGGAACCCCTCAAATTCCCACCCAAATTATTCCAGAGCTGGGCTGCTGGTGCAAAGGGGCTCTGCTGGCTGTGATTCCATCCTCTGGAATATCATTTACATTCCACTGAGTCCAGGGATAAAACTCTGCTAGCTGGAGGGCTGAGGTCACATTCCTAGGTGACTTGCCAAGGAGTTTCCGTGTTTGGAAGCAACTCTCATTCAGACATTCTCATCTTCCTGGTGAAATAAAACAAACTATTTTTATGTTCTTCTTCTTCTTTTTTAAAAATCTTTTGGGTTTTTTGTTTTTTTGGGGTTTTTGTTTGTTTGTTTGTTTGTTTGTTTGTTTTTTGTTGGGATTTGTTTGTTTTTTGTTGGGTTTTATTGGTTGTACTTTTTTGGGGTTTTTTGTTTGTTTTGGGGGGTTTTTTGTGTGTGGGTTTTTTTGGGGGTTTTTTTGTTTGTATTTTTGTTTGTTTGTTTTTAGTTGGTTTTGGTTTTGGTTTTGGTTTTTTGGTTTTTGGGGTTTTTTTCCTAAATGATCAAGAATTGCCCCAAGTGCAGCACCAGCTGCAGTGGGATCCTGGTGCTGGTTTTGTCATTCCATTCGTGGTCATACCTTGAAAAGCCAAGGGAAAGCAGAAGAGCAGGAAAGAGCAGCTCAGTGAGGCAGGAGAGGTTGGATTTGGTGGTCAAAGCTCACGTTCTGTTCTCTGGGCAAGGTTGGAGAATATCCCACCCAAAAAACAGTGTATTGCAGCCATAACCAGTGTATCCCACCCCAAACCAGTGTCCCATCCTAAAACCAGTGTGTCCCACCCAAAATCCAATGAATCCCACCCCAAACCAGTGTGTCTTACCTCAAACCAGTGTGTCCCACGCCAAAACCAGTGTATCCTACCCAAAATTCAGTGTATCCCACCCCAAACCAGGGTAACCCACCCCAAAACTACCACATCCCACCCAAAACCAGTGTGTCCCACCTGAAACCAGAGTGTCCTACCCAAAACCAGCATATCCCCACCCCAAAACCACTGTATCCCACCCAAAACCAGCATATTCCACCCCAAAACCAGTGTGTCCTACCCCAAACCAGTGTTGGTACCCTCCTTGTGCAGGTCTCAGAGAACATTTTCTTCTTTCTGAGCCAGGAAATTCTGGAATGTTCATTGAGCCCCAACAGCTTTTCCCAGCAGGTGTTAAACACAAATTCTCCCCAGAGCTGTGGGACTGGGAAGGGAAAACAGTGCTGGCATTCCCAGGAGCTGCTGTTTCACAGGTCAGAGGAGACAGAGCTCCCACAAGCTGAGCTCAAACCTCCAAAGGGAGCTGAGGTTCCACCTGGAAGCGATTTCCAGTGTTCCAAAGGAGTTCCTGCCTGGGCAGCTCCTCCTTCCCCAGCCCACAGCAACCCTACACTGAGGATTTTTGGTGGGAATGTGTCAGAGTGAAAATTGCTCTGCCCAAGGGCTCTCGTGTCAAATTCAGGACAATTTAGAGCCTGGGACAGGTGCCCTGGTGAAATCTCCTGTGATTTTAATGGGTTGGGGTCACACAGGTCATGGAATCATGGAATGGTTTGGGTTGGGAGGGAACTCAAAGCCCCTCCTGTGCCACCATGGCAGGGACACCTCCCACTGTCCCAGTGTCCAGCCTGGCCTTGGGCACTGCCAGGGATCCAGGGGCAGCCACAGCTGCTCTGGCAATTCCAGCCCAGCCCCTGCCCACCCTCCCAGGCAGGAATTCCTTCTTGTCCTTGGACCAACAAAATCCCTGCACTGCCAAGTTCATGGAATCTCACCCTGCTCTGTCTTCCTTCACCATCCTCCCTTCCAATTCGAGTCCCAGAATTCTTCCAAGATTATTTCAGCCCCATCTTCTTCTTCTTTTTCTCTCCAGGGAACTTGAAACTTCTTCATTCAGCCCTGGCTGAGATATTGATAAATGTTTGGATTCATTTCCTATTTCAGCTGGGCATATTTTTACTTTTTTTTCCAGTTAATTGCGTGGCAACTTAATTTATCCTTTGTCAATTTGTTTTTCCTCAATAAATGATCTGCCAACAATACATTGGTTTTAATTAGCCTGCAGCAAGTGTCTCCATGACTGTAAATCAACTGCTTGTTTGAGCCATGAATTGAAAAGGAGAAATCATTGGAATTCATATTGTGCTTTCCTAGGGGTTTTTTGGGTTTTTTTATTCTGAAGGGATTATGACAAAACTGTGTTTGGAGCCAGGAACTGACAGCACGCTCAGATAATCAGCAAGAAAGAAAAATGTATAAAATATTTAAGTAGTTCTTTGGGTTTGGGGGGTGTTTTTGGTAGATGAAAAGTGTCAGGCACATAAAGCAAAAAGAGAACTATGAAAATTCATTTCTTGATAATTTGAAAAAAGCCACAAACCACAAACTGTCACGACCCCTTCTCTCATTCTTTTATATATATGATTTTTAATTCATTCATGTTTTGGTTAATTATTTTTACATTTAAAACAGCCATTCTGGATATATTTACACAAGGAGGTGCAAACACCCAAATCCCTCCTACTGAAGAGTGTTCAGCTCCATGGAGAACAAGGACATACTCAGGAATTATGGATTGAAGGACGGGCATCACCTGCTCATTATCCCAGACTGTTTTCCACCTAAACCTGTCCCTCTCTCGTTGGATTTTGCTCCAAGGCTTTATTGCCCCTATGGATATGATGATATTTCCTTAAATTTCCTCATTATGGCAAACCCTCTCTTGGCCCCTCTCATCCCCTGGTTTAGCAGAACTCCCTCCACTCCATTCGTTGTGCTCTGTTTTAATTCAGGTTGCAGGAGCTTCAGATCCTGCACAAGATTTCTGCAGGGTCCTTGTGTTTGATCTCTGTAGGGTCCTTGAGTAATTAACCCTCCCTGGTTAATTACAGCAAGTTCATCAGGCTTGAGATGTCACCTCCCACAAACCCCTGGCTGAGCACTTCCCTCTGAGCTGTCTGGGGCCTGTCCTGGTTTGGACAGACAGGTGTCTGCCAGGGAAAGCTGGAGCCCCCCTTGGAATGGAGAAGGTAACACCCCCTCCCTCCAAATTATTGTAATTCTGCAATTAAGGGGCTTTCAGGCAAAGATTTGGGAATAGGAATAACAGTTCTTTACTAGGAATATTAAAAATACAAATGTAGTAGTACAAAAAAACCACAAGCAAACAAAAGAAAAAAACTCTGCCAGAGTCAGAACACTGCTGACCCCGTGTTGTTGGTCAGGCTGTTGGTGTCAGCCCAGTCCAGCCCTCCTGCAGTGCCAGATGTGGCTCTGGTGGAGCAGAGATGATCCTGGAGAAGGGTCCAGTGGTGCTGAGATGGCTCTGGGCTCCCTCTGGCAATCCAGTGCACACAGGCTGTGCTGCTGTTCTGAATGCCAGCTTTGATCCAGGTGGGAATGCTGGGCTCCTCCCCTGGGTGGGATGATGGAATTGTCTCAGCCCTGCAGTGAGCCTGGATGGCCCATGGACAGCAGAGATCCCCTGGGGGGAGGATGGCTCCTGGAAGGGAGAAAGAACCCTGCCCCAGCTGCTTTAACAGCTGCACGTTGACAGAAGGCACCACCCCTCCCCCTGGAGTTATGAGGGATGGGTCATACAAGAGATAAAGAAAACACCTCCCCAGCCAGATTCAACAGATGGCAAATAGAAATACACATTTTGGGTTACATATTGTGACCCAAGTCAGGCCTCTGGTGAATTTTCCCTCACAATTCCCTCAGAGCACCCATGGCCCAGCTGGGATCAGAAACCAGAGTGATGCATTTAAAGGGGCCAGAGTGTGACAAGCCCCTCACAGGTGTGTCACCTTTGGGGTTGGCCTGCAGCCCTGGTACAATCCTCCACAAGGCCAGCGTGTAATGAGCCCCCTGGAGATGTATCAAGTCCTGAGGGTTGGCCTGCAACCTCCCAGAGTGGCTGAATAATATCTGTGAGATGGCTCATCAGGAGTGTTTTGAAAATCAAATGGTTTTAATAAATGGGAAAATAACAAACGGTACAGAAACAAAACAAAAGCTGGCCACGGAGCAGAGAAACCTCCAGCACTGGCTAAGACACCCCAAAACCCCTGAGCACCTCTGTGCTCCTTCTAAAGTACACAATGAACAAGGAGGGATATTTTGGCTTGCTGCCCAATAGAAACAGCCACAGGTTTTGAGAAACATTTCCAAAGCCCAACCAGCTGCCCCTGTGCTGGCACTGGGCCAGCCACGGTGAGAGAAACACAGAAAGTTCTGGTGCTTTTCCATAAAAGTTAGGGGTAAAACTGGAACCCCCTTTCCTTATCTGGAAACATCTGCCCAGGTGTGGGAAAATGCACTGCAACACAGCCCCAGGAAAAGCTTAGAAACATCAGTGACATGGTATCAGAGGAGTTGTCTGAAAAGCAAAAATGTTTTAATTAAGATGGAAATAACAAACCACACAGAACAAAAGAGAGAAGCCGTGCTGGGTGCAAGGAGGAGCTTTGCACCTACTACAACACCCCAAAAATGCACCAAAGATCTTTGTGCACTCTCTTAAGTATGTAAGGACTGAGGGGAGATTTTTGTCATCCTGCCCAATGGAAATAGTAACAGGGTTTGAGGTACAGCTTCAAGGATCCCGCAGGTGTCTCTGCCCTGGCACAGCACCAAATAAGGTATCCAAGCCTCTGGTTTTTCTTTATAAGTGAAACAAGGAGTGAAACCCAAACCCTTCTGTTGGAACCCTGGGCACTGAGAATTTCTGACTTTGCTGACAGGCACTGATCCCCAAACAAACACTGCATTTGACCTGAAGCCTTGGAACAGGCTCCTAAAATTGAGTGACAGCACTGGGACTGTGGGTGTGTGGTTTGAATAGAAGTGTGTGATATCACATGGTGGAAAACTTAGAGTTTAAGGTTTTAGAATATAGTAATATATATAAAGCAAGATGGAGGATTTAGGACAGAGGCTGAGTCCTTCTTTTTCACCTTCTTCTTCATGGGTCTGGGTGGTGTTTTGTAATTAGGAAGAAAAATCCGCATTGTGGGCCACTGTTGGTTGGTTATTGGGTTAAAAGTAAAAATAATTTAGGAATAATTTCTTAATTGGACAGTTTATCCTTAAAAGACCTTGTAGAGAGAGAGATAGGGCTCCATTTTTACTTGGTTAGCTAGAAATTCTGTAGAACTCACAGCTTGTGAGATTGTAACAGAGATAAGAATTAATAAACATCTGAGTCCAAAGACAAAACACCATCGGGGGCATTTAATCCTGACTTTGGCAAAAAAAAGAAGATACAACACAACACCTTCCCTAAAATGGAACCCCCTGCTGCTATGGGGGTGCAGACCCCACCATGTGAGGTGCACCTCTACACCAGAGCTCTACAGAAACCATCATCTTCAACAATGAGCAGGAAATGTTTTCATCTTGATGTTCTGGAGGGGGAGAACTCCAGGAGCAGTGTCCTCGTGGGGACAGCTCTGCTGGGACAGGTTTGGGAGGCTCTGAGCACAGTGGGGCCTTGTCTTCATCATCATCATCATCCTCATTAATGTCAGCCTGGGCCAGGTGTCACCTGCTCCACCTGCAGTGTCCTTGACAGACAGGGTTATTTAGGGGAGGCTTTGCTTAATGGGTTTTCCTCAGGAAATCCAAAGGAATTGTGGGGTTTGGATCACCCCTCTTGCTCTCCCGGGCTGCAGCAGCTCTTTGCCACTCTTTGTCACCCTTTGTCATTCTTTGTCACCCTTTGTCACCCTCTGTCACCCTTTGTCACCCTTTGTCACCCTCAGCTTTCTGCAGTGTCACCGTGACTGCTGCAGGATGGGATCTGCTGTGGTCACCCATGGTTTGATTTGGGATTTGCTGTCACTGAGAGGATAGAGGTTCCTCATCCCAAAGGGCAGCAGGATCAGGGCCTGGGAGGCAAGGGGTGAAAAACAGGAGAAGAAACAATGGAAATGTCTCTTGTCGGAGAAAAGCTGAGCAAGGTCATTGGGGAAGTTTCAGAATTGCTCCTTGCCATTTCTGTGCCATTTCTGTGCCATTTCTTTGCCATTTCTGTGTCATTCCTCTAACCCCTTTCAGAGCTGCCTGGGACTGGCCCAAAGAGGCAACAGGAGATGGAAAAGAGCAGGAATGTTTTCATGGAATAAACTGGCTTTTCCCTGTCAGCCTCTCCCACTGCCCTGGGGAGACTCACAGGAATCAGTGGATGCTGGTGATGCCATCAGTGACAAACTCAGCCAGGGCTTTGGGGTTTTGGGAAAATGTTTCTTCAAGGAATTATTGTTTCCATTAATTCCTTGAAGAATTAAAGGCAAGAGCAACTGAAGGTAAGCAAGGGAATACAGAAGAAGTTTCCCCTTTCAGTCCAAGGTGAGAGGTAGTTTGGAAATAGCTCTCCTTTCTTCTGCAAGTACAATTTTTAAAAAGAACTAAATTGGATTAAAGTTTAATTTTAAGAATGTCCTCTGTTTTCAAAATCTTGATTGAATTACCCTTTAAAAATTAAATTGTAATCCTTTAGGAGTTATTGATTCCGAAGAAGGGAAATGCCAATAGGACCATTCTGGCCTGAAACACTGCCCATCAAATTGACATAATGCTTTCAATTTCCCTAAATAACTCCTCGGAGCTGACTGATTCCCAAGGCTCCCCCAGCACCCAGCACGGGCAGGCACAAGGATGTGAGGGGCTCATCCTCAGTCCTGCACAGAGACAGAGGCACAGGACAACTCCTGGACACCCCTGGCTATGGAAATACCCTCACAGTAGTGCAGAAATGTTTATTTCTGGCACTGCTCCGAGCCTTGGGGTCAGCATCAACCCAGGAATCCTTTGGGATGGTCTCTGGGCATGGATGTTCTGGATCTTTACTCAGTGTTTCCTGTGGCTGCAGAGGGCACAGGAATTAGGGAAGTGCCTCGGAGCAGCCCTGGAGTGTCGCCCGGATCTTTTTCAGCCTTCTGATGTTTGCATTTTTGTAGTGGAGTTTCTCACAGACTTTCATGTAAACAAAGTGATGTTTTGTAAACTGTTCTTCTTGTTTAACATTCCTCTCTGGAGGAGGGACAACTGATGGACTTCGAGTTTGACCAGTGTGGTTGGAGAGGTGTCAACCTTGTTTGTCCAATCCCTGGTCATTGTCCATGTGAAAAACGAGGTTCACTTTCTATGTAGATTTTAACAGATAAGTTTAATAGAAAATAAGACAATTAGGAGACGGAAAAAAAGCAAAGTACAGCTGGATGGGTGACTTGGCATTCAGCCAAGTCCACACCTTGCTGTATCAGAGACATTCTTTAAATCCCCTTTCTATTGTATCAGTCTGTTGAATATTCATATTTTTCCATAAACTATTTTCCATATTCCAGGAACTGTTCTGCATGGTCCCTCCTTGGGTCCCCCTTTTTAGAGCACGTGTGTTTCTGGGCTGTGTCTTCATTATCACCTCCAGCCTGGGCCTTGGTCCAGACTTTCTTCAGGTGGGAGATGCTGACAGTTGGTGTATCAATGTCAGGGTCTTCTTTACGTGTTCACTGGATGTTGTTTTGGTCAAACAGACAGTTTAATCATATTATATCAATAGCAAGGTCTTCTTTACATGTCCACTGGATTTTATCCCGACCAAACAGACAGTTTAAGCACACTATATCAATTACTACTACTATGCCTAGTTTTCTTTACTAATAACAGAAATAAAAACCTTATATTATTGATACAATGTGATTATTCATATAGCACACACCTTGCGAAAAGCCAACTTTATAATATATATCTATAACATTGTCCAGAATCTACATAAATCGAGGTCAAGAAATAAATGTCCCTCTTTTTGCCCTGACAACTGAGTGTGTGCATGTCCTTCATTTCGTGTCCTCCAGTGACACTGGAGCTGTGGGGAACACTCAGCCCAAGCTGCCCAGCACCACCAAGGAGCTCCTGGAGTTCCTCAGCTTCCCTCCCATCCACGGAGCTCCCACGTCTGGGATCTGCCTGCCTCAGAATCAGCCTCCAAACACCCCTCTGCCTGTCCCCCTGGTTAAATTACACCTCCAGCAGCACTGAAGGCAGCACAAAAGAAAAAAATAAACCTTCCATTATGTTTTGAGAGAAGTCTTGGCTGGGTTTTTTGAGTTAAAACAGCACCAGGACAAAAAAGCCGGAGTGAATAGAGCTCCAAGATATAAACAGGGGCTGGATAATTCCCATTCCCCCCGGGAACAAAAGGTTGCAGCTCCTGAATAGAGGCACTGTTGAGAAAGCACTTGAAAAGGGGGATGAATCAATTAATGCCTTTGATAGCTTGAATGTCCCACTATCTAAAAAACAAGCACGGCTTTAATGGGGAGATAATTCAGTTTACTGAATCCAATTACACGTAATTGGCTTTTTCCCTTTCTTCTCCCCCTTTTTTAATTGCTGCTGGAACCAGGGCTCTGCTGCACTGCTGGCTCTGTCAGATGTGGCTGTTCCCAGTGCTGCCAGGGCAGGGCAGGGACCAGAGGATCTTGTCACCCTCAGAGGGGCAGCCTCCAGCCTGGACAGCCACAAACACCACCCCGGGGGGCTCTGTAGCCCTGGAGAAAAAAGCCTTCACGAAACCCAGCCAAAAAGCACTCAGCAGAGTTCCCGATAGGCAAAATCTCAGTTACACATTTTGTTTTTCCTCTGAGTGAAAACCTCTGTGCTCTGCTGGTGCTGCAGGACACAGCTCCGAACCAGCCCAGTGAGGGATGAGCTGGGCCACACAAACCCACTGGGCTAAGGGGGGGACATTTTTGTGACATTTCCATGCCTGCCCAGGACCTCTGCGCAGCAGGGCTGTGTCTTCCTTCCCCAGGATTCCAAATCCAGAGCTCCCACTCGGCCTGAGGCAACATCAGCACCGGGACAGCTCCGGTTTGGGAGCACTCTGGGAATGTTCTCTGGCTGCTGCTGGCTGGCATTAGGAGTCCGAGGATATTCCAACTTTCCTCCCAAAATTTAGCAAATATTTTGGCTTTTCTGGGTGCCTCGAAGCTCCATGTTCACATCAAAAACCAGCAGGGAAGGAAAGTGTGTCCCTGCTAACTGGGGGACAGTGGTGTCTCCTGGCCACAGACAGCTGCAGCTCCTCCAGAATCATTTCCAAGACTCACTGCTGCCTCTTTTATTGCAAACCAGCCTTGCAGAACTTGTGGGTTGGGTTTTTTTGTTTGTTTGGTTGGGTTTTTTTGGTGCCTTTTTTTTTTTTTTTAATTGAAACAAGGAATAAATACGCAAACCCATTTTCTGAGTAAGAGGACCACGCTAATGAAGAACAACTGATCCTTGTTCCCCCAGCTGTGGAGCTCTGCCCTCCTCACTCCGGGAACCCCTGGGAGAGGGGATTGAGGGATGGGAGAGAGGGATAGGAATGAGGGGAGGCTCCAGGAGAGAGGGATGGGAATGAGGGGAGGCTCGGGATGGAGGGAGGGATGGCGCTATCACAGCCTGGCAGTGACACGGTCACTCGGGCAGGGGATGGAGCTGCGGAAGGGTTGGGAGACCCCCAGGGAAGGGTTGGGAGACCCCCAGGGAAGGGTTGGGAGACCCCCAGGGAAGGGAGGGGCTCCAGGTGCTGCTCCCCATCAGCATCATCACGGCGCACAGGTCATTACTAAATCCTGAATTTATTCCCAGACAAAGCCCCAGCCCAGGGAAGCGCAGGATGGAGGCTGGGGCAGGTGCTGCGCTGCAAATTAAGCTAATTAACCCCCTTCCCTCGGCTCTTTTCTGCTTTTCTCCTCCCCGTCCTGCACGTTCCCAGCGCTGTCACCCCGGGCTCGCTGCCACCTCGATCTGCAGCGGGAAATCTGATGTAATTAGCCACTAATGGAGTTCAGGAATCTCGCCCAGGAGCTGGTGCATCCCTGCAGTCAGTCTGTGCTCGGCTGAACTGACTCCGAGCCTCAATTCCTGGCAACCCGAGCTGCAGGGCTGTGAGGGGTGGGAATAACAGCCACGGCCAGTGCCAGCCCTCCCAGGAGGCAGCAGACACTGCTCCAACCCACCAGGACAGTCCCATCCTCGCCCGGGCCTTCTCCACCTTCCTGTGGGATGCAGAAGAAAAGGGAGAAGGGCTCCCCTTCCCTAATCCCTGATCCCCTGTGGATTATCACAGTGCTCTGCACCCCTGCCCGGGGCAGGACCTCCCCTGCTGCAGCTGCAGGGTGGGGATGAGTCCCCTGCAGCCTTCAGGGACATTTCTCCACGTGGGAAAGGGGGATCGCCCCTGGCACTGCCAGGACAGGACAATTCCCAGAGACTCCAGACAGATGAGGGAGTGCCTCTGCTTGGAACCAGCTCCTCACGCTGTGGGAATTCTCACTCTGACAGGGCTTGGCTGACACTGTCTGGGCACAGTTGTCACTTTCTGTGGAGCCTGGGGTGACCCAGATCTGCCCAGAGATGTGACACAGCCCTGCCCAGCCTGCTGGGACACTGAGATCTCCTGGCTCTGGGTGATTCCTGAAGGCACTGAACCCTCTGGGAGCTGTAGGAACACCCCAGGGCTGGATCCTTGGCAGGAGCAGAGCCCTTGTCCTCCTTTCCCACCTGTAGCCAGGTATCCATGCCATGACCTGGGTTTTTATCCCACTGAGTTTCCCTGTGTTTCTCGGGAGGCCTTGGCAGGATCCTTGGAGAGCACAGCAGATGGATGATGCCTCTTCCCCCCAGGCCTGTTCATCTCTGAACTGGGGCTGTAACTCCCCTCACAAAATCACTGGGATTATCCTGAGGACTTTCCAGGTCTCTCTCTGCCCTGGTCTTTATTCCATTTCCATTCAGCCTGGAGAACTCTTGGTTTTTCTCCAATGGACTGACATGTTCCTTCCTCTCCAGTTTTTCTTCCAGCCATGCTCCTCACAGGTGCCTCCCATGCAGGAATGTCCTTTTTAAGATCCCACTGCCCTCTCCACCCTCCAGCTGGGGATTATTCAGTCCCAGGTATAAATGAGGACAGAATCTGGCACAAGGCAGCTTTGATCCTGTCTGGCTCTTCATGAGCTGCTGTGTAATGTCAATTCCAATCCTGGTACAGCACAGGAGATGGGGATGTGACTGAATCCTGAACCCACAGTCTGGATGTGGCTGTTCCTGGGGACAGCCCTGACCTGAGCCCGTGTGCTCAGAGATGCTCAGGAGTCAGGGGGGCTGAACATCCCTGTGCTGCTGCAGGAGCCCCCAGGGCTGAGAGCAGCTCCAGCAGGAGCAGCAGGGCTCCACCAGCCATCACTCATCCCAGATATTCCCCCTGCATACCCAGCATCCATCCCCCAGTCTGGCACTGGCTGCCAGGGAGATGAATCACCATCAGTCACCTCAGCCGAGGGAGAACAATTAAAGGAGACTGAAATGGGCAGCATTTTAATTTATTGGCTTTTCACTTGTGCCTGGCAGCTTCCCTGAGGAGGATGGAGAGTGTTGGGAGCTCTGCAGAGCCCAGGGTGGCAGCAGGGCCCTGGGTGGTGACAGCACAGCCCTGGGTGGTGGCAGCAGAACCCTGGGGGGTGACACAGCCCTGGGTGGTGGCAGCAGAACCCTGGGGGGTGACAGCAGAGCCCTGGGGGGTGACACAGCCCTGGGTGGTGGCAGCAGAACCCTGGGTGGCAGCAGGGCCCCGCAGCTCCCGGGGCACAGCAGCCCCTGGGGATTGGTGGTTCCAGGGTGGTTCCAGGAGGGTTTGGCTGGGGGAGCTCTGACTGCTCAGACCCTGCCTGTGTGTGAGTCCTGCACAGCTCCCTCCTCTCCTCTTGCTCCAGGGACACCAGTGTCACCTCAGGCTGGGCACACAGGTTCATTTGGGGTCCCTGGTGTCAATCCAGCTCACTGTGGGGTTCACCCTGGGCAGGACACTCGAGCTCAGCCCTGAGTCACCCTCTGTGGGCAGAAGGACCATGGGCACTGCCACGTCAGGGCTGAAGTCAGAGGTGACCTCCAGCAAAAGGTGGATGGAGCTTTTCTACCCACTTCTTGTGTCAGCAGGAACTACCATGGGGAATGAAACAATCCTCAGGACTGTGACTGTCCCTCTGTCTCTGTGCCTGTTCCAAACCCTCACAGTGCTTGGCACCTGCCCAGCTCCCTTGGGCATTTTGGGGCTGAGATGCTGTCTGTGAACCCTCCAAACCTGTTCTGTTCTGAGAACCTCTCTGTTCTTCTGGGAAAGCCCAGCCTGGTGTGCCAGGAGCTGATCCAAGCACTGAGCTGAGCCTTGGGTGCCCTCAGAGCTTTGGCTGCAGCGTTTGTGGAGCTCAAACTCCCTTTATTCAGGGTCTGGAGAGTCCTGTGGTCCTCAGAGCCCCCACAATGAACTGGGATAAAGCAGCCTTGGATGTTGTCTTGGGTTGCAATATGTAACCAGCAGTGTGTATTCTATTGCCATCTGTTGAAATCAATTGGGGAGGTGTTTTTTTCTTTATCTCTTGTATGACCCATCCCTCATAACTCCAGGGGGAGGGGTGGTGCCTTCTGTCAATGTGCAGCTGTTAAAGCAGCTGGGGCCGGGTTCTTTATCCCTTCCAGGAGCCATCCTCCCCCCAGGGGATCTCTGCTGTCCATGGGCCATCCAGGCTCACTGCAGGGCTGAGACAATTCCATCATCCCACCCCGGGGAGGAGCCCAGCATTCCCACCTGGATCAAAGCTGGCATTCAGAACAGCAGCACAGCCTGTGTGCACTGGATTGCCAGAGGGAGCCCAGAGCCATCTCAGCACCACTGGGCCCTTCTCCAGGATCATCTCTGCTCCAGCAGAACCACATCTGGCACTGCAGGAGGGCTGGACTGGGCTGACACCAACAGCCTGACCAACAACAGGGGGTCAGCAGTGTTCTGACTCTGGCAGCGTTTATAGGATTTTTTTGTTTGTTTGCTTGGCTTTTTTTGTACTACTACATTTATATTTTTAATATTCTTAGTAAACAACTGTTATTCCTATTCCCAAATCTTTGCCCGAAAGTCCCTTAATTTCAAAATTACAATAATTTGGAGAGAGGGGGTGTTACATTCTCCATTCCAAGGGGAGCTCCAGCTTTCCCTGGCAGACACCTGTCTGTCCAAACCAAGACAGTTATGAATTAAACCCAGATTTGGGGTAAAGATCCTCCAAAGACAGTTTGGGTCTGGCTGTGCCTGTGCCACAGTGCCCAGATTCAGCCTAGGGATTGTTCCCAAGGTTTCCCAAAGTATTTTAGGGTTTTTTCCCCAACTAAAGCACCTGTTAGCATTGGTGTCACACCCCAGGGTCACCAGGTGCCTCACACGAGTCATGCTCAGGCTGCAGCTCAGAATAATGCTCCCAGCAAGAGGAACTGCATCAGTAAAGCCCAGAAATTCAGGTATCTAAAACCAGAATGAGCTGAGCTGAGTTCCCACCTGCAGAGGCTCTGGGAAAGAGCCACATCAGCACTTTGTGGGTGTGGAAGAAAGAAAAATCCAGAGGTTTCCATCAGCTCTGGCCAGGGGGCTGGGCTGGGGCAGAGGCATTTGGAGCTTTCTGCTGCTTTTCTGTGTTTTAGAAGAGAACCCCCTGGATTTCTGTGGGAGGTTAAACCCCTGTGAAGCTGGAGGGTGAAGGGGCATTAGCAATCAGCTCTGGGAGAAGTTTGGCTGCTGGAAAAGCTGGAGTGGGGAGGAACTATTAATTGAAATCCCCAGTTAATGCACAGCTGCCAATAATGGCTGCATAATGGAGAAAACCCATTTAATTTTTAATTATCCCCTTCCAAACAAATGCAGGGTGTTAAATGTGTCACCTCCAGCAGGCAAAGGGGGGTGATGGAGGGGCTCATTTTG
The DNA here is from genome assembly GCA_024734555.1 of Trochalopteron elliotii. Taxonomy (NCBI): domain Eukaryota; kingdom Metazoa; phylum Chordata; class Aves; order Passeriformes; family Leiothrichidae; genus Trochalopteron; species Trochalopteron elliotii. The sequence continues at coordinate 185,978 of JANPWX010000613.1, forward strand.
GGAACAGTCACAGGAGCCTGGGCAAATCCCAGCCCTGGGAGGTCTCTGCATGGAGCTGTTTCATGGATTTGACAGGGACTCTGCTCCTTGGGAAGGAAATCCCACAGAGTTTTGGTGAATCCTGGCAGGGATTTCCATCTCCAAAGCAAAATATCTCCAGCCAGGTAGCACTTCCTGGCCACAGGGAATAACCATGATAAGGATTGTGATGTCATGATAAAGATTCTCCCTCTTGGAGTAATGGTTATAATGATTATGATACTGTAATGATGATTTTCTTACACATAATAATCATTATAAGGATTATGACATCATGATAATGATTATGATATCAAGATAATGATTCCTCCACATGGAATAATCATTACAAGGATTGTGAGAGCATGATAATGATTATGGCATGGTGATAATGATTCCCCCCCACAGAATGATCATATAGTAATTATGACATCACGATAATTATTCCCTCACATGGAATAATCATGAGAATGAATCAGCATGAGAATGATTATGGCACCATGGTAATGATTATGACATTGTGCTAATGATTCCCCCACACAGAATAATCATAATAACAATTATGACATCATGATAATAATTATGACATAATGCTAACAATTATGACATCATGGCAATGATTCCTCCATATGCAATATTCATGATTATGATATCATCATAATAATTAAGACATTGTGATAACAATTATGATATCATGATAATGATTCTTCCATATGGAATAATCATTATTATGATATCATGATAATAATTATTACATCATGATAATGATTATGATATCATGATAATGATTCCACCCATGGAATAATCTTGATAATGATTATAATATCAAGGCAATGATTATGGGATCATGACAATGATTATGACACCATGATAATGATTCACCCCCTGGAATGATGGTGATCATGACCAGCACTGTGGGAAACAATTCTGCTTTTCTGGTGGCACAGCCCAGAACTGATCCTGCCAAGTCTGGCCTTCCTGACAGCAGCAAGTCCGTGGGAGCTGGGTCAGGCTCAGGCTGTGCCTCCCTGGCACTGTGGAGGGGGCACACGAGGATCCTGCTCTGACTCACTGGGAGCTGGCAGAGTTTGGAGCTCGGGTGGGTGTGAGGGAGGGTTTATGGCTCTGAAAAGTCACCTTCTCTCAACACTTGTCCCAAACGTGTCCCCACGCTTCCTATTTTTAGAGCCCTGCTCTCCAGTGATTTTGCCCAGGGACAGCCTTGTGGGGATTCAATTAAACTCCAGGATAAAATAAACACTCTCCCTCAGCCAGGGCTGGAATGCTAAGCAGAGCCATTATTTGAACAAAACAGGGCTGGGAGTTTGGTGTCCTTTATTTTCATCAACCAGGGTCAGAGACCAGTGAAGACAGGAAAAACCCTTCATTAACTCAGCCCATCCACTCCCAAAGCCTTTCCCCTGCTGCTCTGAGTGATCCAAACACATCCAGGACACATTTTCTTTGGAAACAATTTCACATTTCAGGGACTGAAATCACTGAAGAGCTCCTTTTCTTTTTGGAGATGATAAACCAGCTGTGTCTGTCTGGGCAAAGCAGTGACACTCAGGGCTGCCTGCAGTGCCAGGGCTCTCTGCAGTTAATTTAAACAAGCTCAGGTCTTCCTTTATTCCTTAATTAAATACTTGATCAGGGCAGTCTGACCCATGGCCACATCCCTCAGGTGTTTCTATCCAGATTTGGGGGTTTTCCCTGGAAAAGGGAAATGGCAATCCCAGGATGTGTGGAGCTGGGTGAGCTCTGGCAGGGCAGTTCCAGAAGTGGAGGAATCCCAAAATTCCCATCCCACCCCAGAGATTCTCTGTTTGGAGCATCAGATTAAGCTGGGAAAGGAGAATTTCCCTGAGGTTTTTGACAGGATGTGGTGCAGAGCAGCCTCAGCTTGTGTCAGGCCTCTTATCAAACTCCTGTCAGGAATTCTGCTCTGCTGCAGCCTGGATGATCCCAGCTCTCCCAAAGGTGGGTTTGGAGCTGGGCAGTGGCTGCTGGCACAGGGCAGTTTTAGTCCAGTCTAACAGCTGCCACTGGGCAGAGTTTTAGTCCAGCCTAACCCAGATTTCAGCATCCAAGAGGTGCAGGATGGGCTCTGGGAGAGCCCAGCTCCATCTGGGATGGGTTTGGGGCTGTGAACTCAGGAGTGGTGGGAGCAGTGAAGGGAGGGGCAGAGCAGGGCTGAGGGCAGGAGCAGAGCTCTGCAGGGCAGTGCTGAGCTGGAGAGAGGAACAATGGGAGAAGAAAGGGAAGGGATAATGTCACAATAGGACACGAAATAAAGATGCTTGACTCCAGTCAGGAGGCAGTAGAAATCAGAAGGTTTTATTTACAATTCATTCAGCCCTTTTATAACACACTGTGCTAAAAGACACGTTATTGGTCCATAGGACTGACACCTCTGCCATTGGCTCAGTAACAGAAATAGCAAACAACTCCTGCTGTTATGGGAAAGGAATATTGTTTACACAAGGTTGTTTTGGGAAAAAGAAAAACTGTTGAAAAGTTTCCCTTGAGAAGAGCTCCAATCCTCAAGCTCAGAAAATATCGAGTCCACAGGATAACAGTGGGAACACCCCAAAGGTGGTGCAGGAAGGGGAATGTGCCTCCTTGCACCTCTGCTCTAGGCAGGAAATCCCAGGGAAAGCCTGCAGCAAGGAAAATCCAAGTGAAACCCCTCAAACTCCTGTGGAAGAGGTGCTAAAAGGGTCGGGAAAGGAGGAGCAGTGAGGGAGGGATGGACCCTGCAGGGCTCGGGCTGCTCTGGGCCGGGAGGATTCCCGGGATGGCTCCATCCCCTCCCAATTTCCACTGCAGGGAAAATCGCCCAGGCACCGCGGGCTGCCCACTGCTGGCATTTTCCCCGTGTATCTGCACACGGACACCTCTGGAAAGCTGGGATCTGTCACTGGAAATGTCCCTGTCGGGTGTTCCCGGGAGCCTCGGCCTCGTTAATTAACGCCCATTGTTAATTAACGCTCAGCACAACTGTCTTAGGGCAGATTTTCCAGGAGCTGATTCCCCCCGTGCAGCCACGGGACAGCCACAGCAGCTCCCTTTGTTGGGATGCTGCTCTTTATTTCGGTCTCTCCATCTAAAAGGAGCTGAAATCCAAATTGCCAGGAGTTTTAAAATCCAGCTTTGCCAGCGCTACACAAAACCTCGGGAGCATTCATCCCTTGCTCCAGATGATCCTAATCCCTTTCTCCTCGCTGCTGAGGGAAAAGCAGCTTAGGAAGGTTTGGAGTTGGAGGGGAAGAGTCAGGGTTTGGAGGAGGTCTCCCTGAAATGCCACAGGACCTGTGGAATTCACTCTCTCCTCGGGCAGAGGAATCTGTCCTGTTTATCATCACAGTATTCAATAGAAATCAGGAGTTTCCAGCAGGAATTTTAGGGAAAGATGCACTGGAAGGATTTCTGGAGTCCACAGCCAGTCTGTCCTAACACAACTTTGAGCCTGGATTGTCTGATGAATTGTTATTTCAGCTTGTTGTTTCAGAGCCTCACTAAATCTCAGAATCCCAGTTTGGGCTGCAATTTTAAAACTCCTCCAGTTCCAACCTTTCCATGGGGACAAGGGACACCTTCCCCAGAGCTCAGCAGTGCCAGGAGTTTGTCCATTCCATGCTGGGTCTCAGGCACTGAACTCCAGCCTAATTTGGGATCTGGACCCACGCTGGCTGTGGCCATGGAGAAAATCCAAAGAGGGAGAACAGATAAATGGAATAATCAGGAATTGTGCTTAAGGACCAGTCCTGAAGCTGATCTGAGCATGGGATGTGGGGTTTAATTCCCTGCCTGTGCTCTCCTCACCCACAGGGGCTGGGCTGGGGGAGTTTGAACCCCACAGGGGCAGGGTTGGGGAAGTTGAACCCCACAGGGGCAGGGCTGGGGGTTTTCACATCCCCTGGTGCATGCTGAGGTCTTCACTCCATGTGGGAAGGTGCAGATCAGGTCCAGTTCTGCCAGAAGTGACCCAAGCTCAGCCCAGCCCCAAATCCCTGCCCAGCCTCACCCCGTGTCCCTCCAAGAGACACAAGGAGCTTTTCCTCCTGGCATAAACACAGAAATAAAGCTAAGCCAAGCTCCATCTTCCAGTTAAACGCTGTCATTCCCACCCAGTGTCTGATGGATGATCATGGTGTGACCACCTCTCTGGAGCCTCTGGCCAGGGCTCTCCTCAGATGCTTTTGCAGCTCCAACCCGATTAAAACTGAAATTTTATTGCACTTCTCTGAAGAGACCCCACCCATGGAACAGCAAGGGGGTGCTGCCAGCTATGAGGCAGAAATACTGACAGCTCCAGCCACAAATGTTTTATTCTGATTTTACTTTTTTCGCAGGACAAACTTATAAATTAGAAGGATGTGCCTCAAGGAGAGCCTGGCCAAAGAAATAAAAACAATAAAATAAAAAGCAAGTACTGGATGAAGAAGTTGCAGGGCTGGACTATGAAAGTGCCAGAGTGTGGGGATGCAGAAGCTTTTTAAAAATCAATAAGAAATGTCACTGGCAAGGAGTGTGGGATTCAGTGCCAGGGTGGGCAGGCCAGGAGGGGCTGGGAGAGGATTGCAGGGGTTTAGCAGGGATGGGGGTGGGCAGGAATCACACCTGGCTGGGGATGCTGTTCTTTGTGTCTCGCTGCTGCTCAGGTGAGCCTCAGCTCCCTCTCTTCCAGGCTCTGACATTCCCTCAGCAATCCAATCCATGGGATTCCAGTGGGATCTGGCTGCTTGGCTGTAGATTCCTCTAAAAAAAACCTCCAAACTGCCTCGTCATTATAGGACACGAAAAGAACAACACTCATGCAGTCAGGTCGTCAGGGCAAAAAGAGGGAAGTTTATTTTCTTACTTTGGTTTATATAGATTTTGGACAATGACCATGGATTGGAGGATGAGGTTGCCACCTCTCCCACCACACTGGTCAAACTAGAAGTCCATCAGTTGTCCCTCCTCCAGGGAGGAATGAAAACATCACTTTGTTTACAGGAAAATCTGTGAGAAACTCCACTACAAAAATGCAAACATCAGAAGGCTGAAAAAGATCAGGGTGACACTGCCTAAAATGCTGCATTGCACAATGCACATACAGCACTCTGCATGCCCCAGAACAGGAAGGAGAGAAGAGCTTCGTGGCTTGAACTCCTTAAAACCATTTGTCTTGCAAATTATTTGCTATTAATTCATCAGTAACATTCAATAACCCTCCAAAAAGAAGTTAAAGAGCAGCTGGTAGGACAGAAGGAGGAGGTTGTGCAGGAAGGGGCAGGAAAGCATCACAGGAGTGGGAAGCAAAGGAAGAAAATTTGAAACCAGGGAAAACAGGTGGGAAATGATTTCAGTAAATATTGTCTGTGTGCTCCTGGATGGGTTTGTTTCTGTATTTATAGACAAACTGGACAATCCCTGGGTGTCCTGGTTTAGGGCAAATTTGGGAGGAGACCTCTGAATGGGGTTCCTCTGGAGAGAAAACCCCAACAGCCCCACCCCCCAGCTGGTCTGGGAAAAGATCTTCCTCAGAGAAAAGTGGAAAAAACTATTTATTTAACAAACAAACTGCCCACAATCATAAGGAATGAATAATATGAAACAATAAAACCTCTCTCTGCTCCAAGGAGAGATGGCAAAACTGAGAGAAGTCCGTGCCAGGAGTTGGTTCAGCTCTCTCAGTCTCTTATCAGTCCCAGTCCCTTCAGTGCTGGAAAATGCCCAGTCCAGGCCCCGGTGGGCCACGGGCGTGAGCTCCTGGTGCTCTTCTGGGTTTCTCAGTCCAGAGCAGATTTAAGCAGTCCCAAGAAAAAGGAAAAAAAAACAGTCCAGGAAGCTTCTTTGCCTCAGCTAGCTAAACTAACTAAAAGGAAAAAAAACCCTTTCTCTGCCTGCTGTCCGTGCATCCGACGAACACACACAGCCCCGAGGAAGAAGAAGAATGCAGAGGAGTGAACACTCTTTCAAAACAAACTGCATGCTTCTTCTTTCCCTGCTTCACTCTCAGAACCAGTCTGAAAGGTACAGAACTCAATATACAGCACACACAGAACAGACAATGGGGTTACAGGCATCACAGTCACCCCAGGACAGCGGGTCATGGACGGGCCAGTGGGGCTGGGCAGGCGCAGTGGAGGGGCTGAACTGTCCCAGCTGTGACACCTGGGGGGGCCCAGCCCTGACAGGACCCTCCTCTCCTCTCAAAACTCTGTTTGTCTCCCTAATTAGGCTCAGGATCCCTCCTGGAGAGGGAAGAGCTGCCTGCTCAGGCTGGATGAAGGAGTTCAGTATTCCCAGAGCTGGGATGAGACTCCTGATGAGCTCTTGGTGCTTCATGTTCTTTCCCAAGAAAGCTCCAAGATGTTCAAGAGAGGCTTTGGTTTATTTTATCACCTGTGGCAGAAGAGTTAAATACCTAATGAGGTGATTTAAATAGCTCAGGTTTTCAGGAGTTTGGAATTTCCATCTGGGCAGAGATTTAAGTGAAACTTCAGCAGTGCTGGGAAATGTTTGGGTATTTTTTTTTTTCCCCTTGTCATTTCTCCTCTTTAAGCAGCTCTGTTCTCTCATCAAACCAGGCTCAGGAATGTCAATAAGGAACCATTTCCCCTTGGGATTTCTGCCCCATTTTTACAGACCTGCAAAGTCTCCTTGGGTTGATTAAGCAGCCAAACATTGGTTTGCATCATTACAGACCTGGGGAGACTCAGCAAATGCACAAAGCTGCATTTTCCCCTGTTTGCCATAATTATCTGTTTCTTTAGAACACTCAGGTCTCTCTTCTTCAACAGACATTTTTATTTACAAAAGAGATGGAAATAGAACTCACACAAATAAATACCCATAATATCCTGAACTGCATTTCCATGTGCTGAAAATAATATAAGAAAACAGAAGAAACCCTGAAATTATAAGAAAAGCCTTCAGAAATTTAAGGGAAAAGCACACAAAACTTGAACAATAAGCAGCCAGGGCAATTTATTTTCCTGTGAAGTTTAATGGAAAACTGGAATTATTCCCTGGAAGTCCAAGCAGTGTCTTTGCCTTCACAAATTCAACATTTCCTTGGTCAGCAAGGATCTCCCAGATACAACTGCCTGTGTTTTTAAAGGACACCACCCTCATTTTCCATGGGAGCAGCAGAAGGATTCACTGAGGATGGGACTGGAAGCACTGTTCCTATTGGAATGAGGGCTGTGCTTGGTTTGTGTTGTGAAAATGTCCTGGAAATGCTCTGGAGGGGAATCCTGGGTCCTGGAAACCTGTGGGAGACTTGGAATTTCCTCCAGCAATTCCCCACAGGAAATCTCCTGATTTGAGGAATAGGGAAGGAAGAATCATCCCTTAAAATCTGCACAGTGAGGTTTGGAGAGCTCAGGCCAGGAACTGGAGGGGATTTTACTGCTCTTTGTTGCCTTGCTCAGGGCAGCTCACAGAGTTTTGGAAATAAGAACCCCCCGGGGCTCAGGGAGCACAGAGCTCTCCAGCAGCTCCTTACTCCTTCCCATCACCACCTCATTCCTTGGGCTCCCCTCACCCTGCTCCATAATTTGGGCTCTTTTTGGTGGAATTTGACTGACAAGGAGCTGCAGAAGGAGGGAACAGCCTGGCCTGGCTTGGACAGCACCCTCGGGCACAGGGTAGGGTTGTTGGGGTGTCTGGGCAGGGTCAGGGGTTGGATTCCTGATCCTCCCCTCCCACTCAGGATGTTCAGGATTTTGGGATTCTCAGGTATTAACAGCCACTTTTCAGTGATGGGCTGTAGCCTTGGTTCGTGCTTGACATGTTTTGTTTACAGAAAATTCCCTAAGAAAGGGATTTCAGGAAAGCAAATATGTCAAGCACGAACCAAGGCTACAGTGGGCTTGTGGATGCAGTGAAGTTTTCCTGTCCTTTCTCTGCATTCCCTCAAATGCTGCTTTCCCTCCAAAGGTGGGCACCCAGCAGCTCTGACATTGAATCAGAAACCAGCTCTTGTCCCAGAGAGAACAGAGCTCGGGTTCCTCATCTGGGGACACATTTTGATTAAAAGCCCAGCACGTGTTCTCACTGCCTTCCCTCTCCTTGTTCTCGCGGCCCTGCAGCCCATTTGCAATTAAATTGAGTCTCGTTACCCTCCAAAGTGAGAGAAGCTGCTCTGAAAATTATGAGTAGGAGTCTCTCTACCTTTTGACAAATTATTTTCTAATGAAAAACATCTGCTCAGGCTACGAAGGTTCACCCGTCTTTATTTCTGCCTGATGCAAATGGGTCTTGTTTCACAAATTGCAAAGCAGGGCTCTGGTCCTGCAGCCAAAAGGGACAAGCAGGGATTGATAAAATGCAGCAAAGCTCAGAGTGCAATATCATCCCCCCCTTTAATTATCCTCCTTCCTAACAGGTGTAACGAGCACAGCACCTGATGGCTGCTGATGATCCAGATGGCCTGGAATTGTCTCTCCATATGCTGCAGGATGGGAGGCACGGGGAGGTTCAGCTTAACTCTGTGTGGGCTGGAGGAACAGATCCATGGTTTGTTCAGGGAGTTTGGAAAGTGAGATAAAAATCCAAAGAGACACCCAAGGGTGTTTGGGTAACAGGGAGACATGGAAGGCACAGAATCATGGAATTATCTAAGCTGGGAAGGAGCTCCAGGATCATCAAGTCCAAGTTGTGACTGACCCAGCCCAGGGCACTGAGTGCTACCTCCAGGAATTCCTTGGACACCTCCAGGGATGGGCACTCCAAACCTCCCTGGGCAGTTCCAAGCCCTGAGCTCCCTTTCCCTGGGGAAATTCCTGCTGCTGTCCACCCTGAGCCTCCCCTGGCCCAGCTGAGGGCACTTCCCCTTCTCCTGGCCCTGTTCCCTGGGATCCATTCCCCTCTTCAGCCCAAATCCTGGGAAAAGAGGAATGTCCTCCTGCACAGGGATCTGCCCAGCCTGGCCAGAGTGACACCTGCTTCCCAGAGCTGGGTTTGCTCCTGGCAGAGCTGTGACATGCCCAAGCCCAAATCCAGATCAGTGTGGAGCAGTTTGGTGGTTCCCAATGATTCCCTGGAATGCTGGCTCCATATTCTCTGCTCCCTGAGGACAACTGGGATTTCTGCTAATGGATTCCTGATTAGCACTAATGGAAACAACCCTGTGCACAACATTTTGGGGCTTTTGCTGCTCCAAGAGCTTTGAAGGCTCCTCCTCTGATCTCTGACTGGGGCTGTAATCAGGCTGCCAGGACATGCAGGAACATTTCTGCAGCTCCACTTTTCCCTTTGAAGGAATCCCAGCAGGAGCCTGGCTGGCAGGAATGTTTTATCCTTAGGGAAGGGTTGAACTGGAAGCCCTGAGGATTCCTGGGGCAGGGAGGTGACACTGCTGTCCCCGGGCTGTGAGGGGACTGCAGCAGAGGGGCTGTGCTGGAGATCAGCACCAAAATTCCCCAGGACAGCAGCAAGGATTTTGTGTTCTGCTGAACTGAGTCTGTGCAGGGACACCAGTGATAGCATAGGGTTAAAATGTTTCTAAAAATCATGGGAATTGTATACAATAGATTCAGGGGAGGTGGAAAGAAAGGCTGGGCCTGGATAGGCCTGGGGAAGGGAACCAGGGCTGGGTAGGCCCTGGGAACAAAGATTAGCCTTTGTCTTTACTAGATCATGTGAAACTGGACCTGCATAATCATCATATGACAAACGATATGCTTGTTAAATGTAATGATTGTTCAGTAATTGAATATGATTATTGTTTAAGAATCATGAGAAGTGAAGTCTGGGGGGCCTGATGGAAACTGCAAGAATTCATGCTTGGATAAGATCAATGTATACAATAGAACAATATGAGTTTAATAATTATTATGTAGTTATATAACAAAAGGGTATAAAAACATGTCCATCCTGAATCCATGTCAGAGTCAGATTTGGGTCTGTACCCTGTACCCCTGATTCCCAGAGCTCTTCAATAAAAGCACCTGCACATAATCATTCTGTGATCATGTGTTTCAGTGCTAACACCAGGATCTGCCCAAAGTCACCTGGGGAGCTCCAGGCAGGATTCAGGAGCTCTTTGGACAGTGGCTGCAGCTCTTCATGTGTGACAGGTTTTCTCCCTGCGCTGCCTAGAGGACAAGAAACGTTTTCCTCTATGAAAAAGGAGCAGAGATGCCTCAGTAAGTGTTGTGGAGTTTGGGTGAACATGTTTGCAGCCTGTGCTGGGAGGGCAGGAATTGTTCTTTTAGATCAGCAGCAGCAGCTGGCTGTGGGAAATTTGGGGGAAGTTCCCCAATGAGGGGATTTTGTGCTGCTGGTGTTTGACCCCAGACCTGGCACAGATAAGCTGCTCAGGAAGGATTCCTGGTGCATTCCAAGCCAGGATTCCTCTCTTTCCTAGGATATGGAGGAATTCCTGGGTTGAGAAGGGAAATAAACTCCTTTCCTTCACACCCACCCATGCTGGGGCTGCTGCTGGGCTCGAGGCTGTGCCAGTGCCTGGACAGAGAAAACGTTGGCTCTGCAGCCCTGGGAATAACACAGATGTGCCAAGGGAAAATGTCAGCCTTGTTTGTGCATTCCTGCCCTTCCTCTGCAGCCAGGAGATCCTTGGGAGCAGCCAGGAGCACGAATTCCTCCCTCACAGCCAATTCCTGCCCTGCTGGAAGCAGTGCCTGGCAGCAGGGAATGCAGGGCGGCCTTGGCATGGAGCATCCCCAGAGCTGGAGCAGGGAATGATTCCTGGGAAGCTGCAGATGGAGCAGGAAAATTCACTCTGCAAAGAGCCCCGGACCAGTGCTCTGTGGGGCCACATCCACAGCCTCCCACAGGCACCATCAGAGCAGGGGAAAGGCAGCCAGGCCTCCCTGCCCTCCTGCACAGCCCACCGGAGCCTGAGCAGCTCCTGGAACTGGGATATGAAGGGATTTCATCTTAATTCAGGGCAGGGATGATGTGAGGCTGAGCTGGAGAGGAATTTTTAGCTCCCTGTTCCTGTGATTGCCAGGGACTGGTTCAGAAGGTCCTTTCTGGTTATTTTTGTTGAAGGATGGGGGTAATTCACCTCGGGAAAGGGCCCCTGCACACATTCTCATTTCACACCTGCCAGAGAGCCGGGGCAAGATGAACAACTCCCACCAGCACTAACAGAGTCAGCACGAGGTGAGAAAGCTTGGGCTCTGTCTCCTGAGCAGTTGATGATGCTGTTAGAGGACAAATGTCTCTCCATCCTTTAATACAAAGGATTATGGATTTAAAGCCTCCCCTTGGCTCCAGGGACCACAGGCAGTGCAGAGCTCTGGATGTCAGGAGCTGGGAAAGAGCAAATTCCACATCTGGGTTTGCCTGCAGCTCTTGCAGTGCTGGGCTGATCCCCTGGCCCTTGGTGGTGCTCAGCTCTGCTGAGCTCCCAGAGCCCCAAAGATTTATTCCTGGGGGGATCTGGCCCCTCTCTGCAGCCTGGATGGGGTTACCAGCCCCTTGTTGCCACAGGAAAACTCTCCCTGGATCCTGGAGGGGCCTCCATCCCCAGGACAGTAATCAGGCTACCAGGACATGCAGGAATATTTCTGCAGCTTCACTTTTCCTTTTGAAGAAATCCCAGCTGGAGCCAGGCTGGCAGGAATGTTTTATCCTTAGGGAAGGGTTGAACTGGAAGTCCTGAGGATTCCTGGAGCAGGAGAATTCCCAGATGTGGCACCCTGGTGATAATCCCCCATGATTTAAAGCCATGGGAAAGAAGGGAATGGGGAAAGGGAGTGGTGTTGCTGTAGAAATAAAAAAATTTAAAAGGAAATTAAAGATATTTGAGAACTGTGGTTCTTACAGGCAGAAAATGGGAGAGCCAAGGCCACATTTCCCAGAGCATTTTGGGCACTGAATTCCCACCTCAGCCCTTCCCTGTGTGGAGCAGGGAAGTCAGAAGATGAATGGTGAAGGAATCATCCCCTAAACTCCTCTGACAGGTCCAACATTCCAGGAGCTGGGAGAGCTCTCCAGCAGGACAAGCCTCAGGCAGGAGCTGCCCCTGGATTTTGGAAGGAAAGTTTGTGGCCGCGTCCTGCTGGGGACATGAGGGTTGGGAGATGCTTTTGCATCCCTTCACTTGCCAGAGGATGACAGAATCCCCGGGATCAGGAGTGTCTGCAGCCTTGGGGTGGCAGCAGTCAGCTTTGCCTGCACTCCTGGGAAACTGCTCCTGCCAGGATCGCTCTGGAATTCCAGCCTGGAGAGGCACGGACTGCCCCAACGCCAAACTGCAGTGACACCAACCCCAAATCCCGAGGGAAATGGGATTCCAAGGACTCGGAGCAGGCAGGGATGCTGAGGGAGGGAGAGCAGGCAGAGCATCACCCAGGCAAGGGCAGGGGGGAGTGGAGCTGAGCAGGGGTGAGGAGGCAGCTGGAGTTCGAGGAACACCTCAGCCACCACTCGTGGTTAAATCAGGTGGAGCTGCCCTCGCTGCTCTGCTCTGAGGGCTCCTCTCCCTCTCCTCTCCCCTCTCCCCTCTCCTCTCCCAGGGAGAGGGGCTGGGCAGGGCAGAACCCTCATCTGCAGCAGACACTGGGATATGAACACATTCCTCCCTGGGATACTCAGATATAAAAACATTCCAAGGTGCATTTCCCCCCATGGTGTGTTCCCAGAAAGGACAGACTGAGCATTCTGAGTAAGAATTATTGTGAATAATGACATTATTCCCGTGGAGGGAAGATCTGCTGAGCAGATGCCTGGAGCTGCTGGTGGAGTCTGGGAGGGACAGAGCAGAGCCTGTCCCCAAAGCCAGAGGGTCACAGGGCATGGCCAGACTGAGGTTGTCTCCTTCACCTCTTGGGTAACTGGGAATTGCTGGGGCTGGGAGTGGAAAACTCACAGAATCATGGAAATATCCTGAGCTGGAAGGGATCCACAAGGGTCACTGAGCCCAACTCTTGGCTTTGCACAGCCCCAGGAATTCCACCCTGTGCCTCAGAGCATTGTCCTGACTCCCTGCCCCAGGAGATGTGGGTTGGAGACAGGAGGAAAATCCTGGATATCATCATCACACATGCTGGGAACTGTCTGCTCCTGGCAAGGGGCATCCCAAATTCCCATTCCTGGCAGGGAGCTCAGAGGCCCTGGGGATTTGGTCTCACTTGTCCAGATAAACAGGAACCCACCCTGGCCTGAAAGGGCACGAGGAATGGGCTCAGTGGGAATAAACCTCCCCCTGGGTCCTCCTGTGTCCCACCTCAGTTCCACCTGGCATCAGATCCCAGCCCTTCCCCAGCAGCTCAGCAGCCACAGAGGAATTCTGTGGCCCAACCTGCCCAGTTTTACCTTTCTAACACTCAAACAGCTTCAGCTGGCACTCCAAGTACAACTCCAACTGGCATTTTGGGGTTATTAAACAGCACTTTTTAACCTCTGCACCCAGAGCAGTCCTGCAGCCTCTCCCAGCCCTTGGCTTTTCCTGCTGCACTGACACCACCAGCACTCACAGATTATTTATCCTGCCTGTGCTTTTCCATTTAACATCTCACCAAGTCCATTACCCGCAGTGCCACTTCCAATTGGCATTGGAATGGAAGGTGAAATCCAGACCTTGTAAGGGAGAGGTGATTTTGTTCCTCCTCAGATGGTTCTGCCTCCCACACAGTGTCACTTTGGCTAATCCATTTATACAACCTGACAAAAATCTGCCCATTTTTCACGAGCAGCCTCTCTGTGAGTGTCACACTGAATTTGCTCACTGGAACAGGGAGGATCAACCCAAGAAGTGCAGAGCAAAGAGCTGGAGCTCAGTGGGAAACCAGCCTCAGATCATGTTTGCTTTCCTGCTCTCCTGCCTCTAAAATGAGCCTTTTTTCTCTGTCATTTGTGGTTTTGTTGTCCTGTTCATACTGTCCTTAATGCCCCTCAGACTGGAACCCCCCTGACCTCACCTTGGACCTCCTGTCCACTGTGTGTCCCCAGAATGTGAAATTTCAGTGACACCTTTGCTGCCACATTAAAAAAAAAAAATTAAAAGGATTAAGTCTTCTGGCTGCAGTTTTCCACCTCAGCTTGGCTTGGCCTGCAGTGGGGAAAAGTTCCACAAGTCTCAGAGGAGCAGAGAAGATCAGGAATCCTAAACTGGGGAGTCCTCACAGGGGCTGGTGGTCATTCCCTGACCTTCCACAGTCCTGCAATCCCAACATGAAGATCTCATCAAGGGGAAGGATTTGGTGCAAAAATTCCCTTTTTGGGGAAAAGAGGCTCAGGGAGGGGTTGGATCCATGGTGGAACTGTTTTTAGGGTGTTTTGAGGACCATCCCACTACAAGAGTTTCCCTGCTCTTGCCCTCCCCCAGCAGCCTGGGATTATTTATTGTGATACATAATTACATGGGGTGATACTGTAGCCAGCAGTTAATTAATGCTAATTGGATGTAAATTAATTAAGAACACAGTTTGTCAAATTCGGTTTGCTCTTACCCCCACTCCACCCAGCCCTGGAGCAAAATCAGAGGAATTGGCTCCAATCCAGGCTGGGGTGAGGGTGACACCCAAACCAAGGGACAATGGGGCTTTTGGGGGGACCTTCACCTCCTCCTGTTCTTAAAACCTTCTGGAGTTGAGGAGAGATGGGGATTCCTCCTTGGGAGAAAATATCTGGTGGTGGGAAATGATGCAGAGAGGTGAATTCTGTGAGCAGAGATAGAATTGAGATGGGAGGAGGTGAAACAATCACCTTTCATCTCTAATCACCACACAAACCCTGCTCCTCGCAGAGGAGCTGAGCCTGACAGGAGACAGAAGGACACTGTCAGCTTTGATCCTGCCGTGGATCACCCTGGAATTAGAGAATCAGAGCAAAGCTCATTTGTGTTTCTGTCCCCATCAAGCTGGGCTCAGTGACAGTGACATGGCTGGACGTGGCTCTCATGGAACAGGAATAATGACCCAACCACCCTGAGGGGCTTTAGCAAGGTGGGCTTTGGCCTCTTTTCCAAGGAAATCAGCAACAGGACAAGGGGAAACGGCCTCAAGCTGGGCCAGTAGAGGGTCAGGCTGGCCATCAGGAGGAATTTCTGCATGGATCTTTTTATTTGATTGGATTTTAGTGCTTTGTACTCACCTTTCAGAAGGGAGTGTGCCCTGTCTTTGGGCAGGGTGTGTCCTGCAGGTGCTCCTGCCAGCCTTGGCAGAGCAGTTTGTCCAATTTGCCCATTCCTGGCAGTGCCCAAGGCCAGGCTGGATGGGGGCTGGACGGCCCTGGGACAGTGGAAGGTGTCACTCCCATGGCAGGGGTGGGATGGATGAGCTTTAAGCTCTCTCCAACCCAAACCAGAGTGGGATTTTATACCCTTTTTCAGGCTGGTGTGCCCCAAATTCAATCAAATCCCAGCTCTTCATCTCTGAAAATTATTAACTGAAGATCCAGACAGTTCCTCCTGTAACAGCCACAGGGCAAAGCCCAGGGATGGAAGAGGAGGGGCTGGAAGGGGTAAAAGTGGGACAGAAAGCACCAGGACTGCTGGGAGGAGCTGCCAGTTTGGGAGGCAAATCCAGGTGGGACCATGCAGCTCTGGAACTCCTGTGCTCTGTCCCTGGGAACCTGGCTGTGCTCACACATTAAATTTTGGAAGCAAAGCTCCCAGGTGGAAAAGGGGAAATCCATCAGCACCTCTCTGCTCAGGGAGCTGGACGTGTCCTTGCTCAGGATTCCTGGGCACCAGCAGCTGCCTGGGGCTGCATCCCTGAGCCCCTGGACCCTCTCACAAAGGGCACATTTCCTGAACCATTCAGTCTGAAACAGGCTGGACACGCCTTCAGACACAGCACAGGATTCTGTGAAATAATTTGACATCATTAGATGCCAAAGGACCTTTAATAATCCAGTCTTCAAACGAACACTTGCACTGATTGCAGCCCCAGCATAAATCTGACCTTTTCTTACTCTTCATCCTCGAATCCTCCACAGAGGCTGCTCCTGCAGTGCTTGCGAGGTGTCTGCTCCTATTTAATCTGTCTCCCAGACAAAAGCTTTTCAAAAGAAATTTTCCATGTTAATTGCGAGATGTTAAAACACTAAAACAACCAAAAAAAAAAAAAATCCTACTCGGGATGTAGATTTTCCAGCCAAGCCTGAAATCAGCTGCACTTGTGTGCATTTCCAAAAGGCAGCTCTGCAGTGCCAATCATCCAAAGAGGGAGGGGGGAAGATGTCAGCAAAATTCTCTGGATGCACAGAGCTGGTGAATGGATTCATGGGCAGCCTGCTGTAATGGCAACTTTGCTGGGGCTATCAAAACTCTTTAGACATCAAGCTAAAAAATGACAAAGCAGCTGAAAATAATGATCTGTGCTGTGAACCAGAGGCTGGTGGAGACCTCTGCACCAGGAGAAGGATGTGAGCCTGTAAAGAGATGTAGTTAACCCCAGATCCCTGTCAGGCAGGTGCAGCTACAGGGGAGCCACAAATCACCGTGGAGGAAAATTGATTGTAGGCCTGGAATGATGTAAATCTTCCTCATTTAAATCTGCATTGGAAGCACTGGAGCTGAGCACACTTAGGAGAGGAGCAAAGCTGCCAAGTGGAGCTGAAAGAACAGCAAATGGCCCAGCTCAGGTAGGAGCTGTCAGGTGGAGACAGCCCCAGCCAGGAGTGTCCTGGCACATCCCAGCTGGACTCTGTGGGGACGTGCTGGGGATGGGGGGAAGCTGCAGGCTCTGGAGCCCTGGGCAGTGAGGGTCTGTTTGTGCTGGGAGCAGCAGCAATTCCTGCAGAAATCATGGATGTGCACAGGAGATGGGGCTGGGCCTGGAGTCCTTCACTCGTGGTGTGACGCTGTTTTACACCACAATGACACAGACTCAGAATTCAGAAGGCTGCAAATGACTCCTTTATTTTTGGGATGTGTCTCCCTTTTATACTATTCTACACAGAGCAATTTGATTGGTGAAACAAAGACAAACCTCTTCACTCACACTGGTCAGAGCAGAGGGACATCAAGAAGAAGTCCCTCCTAGGAAAAGGAATGAATAACAAAGTTACAGTTACAAAAACATGTCTCTTGTTTACAGAAAATTCCCTGGGAAAAGAATTTCAGAAAACCCAAACACCTCAGGCATGGAACCAGGGCTACAGTGGTGGGCACAGTATTTCCTGGGCTGGGTTTGCTCCAGGGCAGCCAAGGTGGTTTTTGTCCTCTGAGAGCTGCCCTCACTCTGCCTCAGATGAGGTTTTTATTAGTTCAGACCTGGGGGTTTTCCCTTTCCCAGTTACCCAGGATTGACTCCTCAGCTGTGGCAACACCTCATGGAAATGATCTGAAGCAGCTGGGGCCGCCCTCACTGGGAATTCTGTCAAAATCCTGCAGCTCGAGTAAAACTGTACCTGAAGTTTCTAAATAAAAAACACAGGGGAAGAATCCCAGTGAACGTTTCTGGGATTTCTGCTCCAGTTCCACTCTATAAAGTTTGTAAGGGGTGCTCTGGGATAGCACAAAAAACCTGTGCTGGGTTACCTCTCACATCTCTCTCCCTGTGAGCAGCCTCCCTGTGTCCCTCTGTGTCCCCTGGGTGTGCTGGGACAGCCCAGCCTGGATTCCCCCCAGCAGCTCTCAGGCTCTCAGGACTGGTTCATGAACTCAGAAAAAACAGCATTTTCAGCTGTCAGTTTGGGCCTACTGTCTGTAAATACAGGCCCAGCAGAGAGGAGATCTAAGCTTTGATAAGCTCTGATCTGCTTCAGAGGGGAGCAGCAGAGAGGTTAAAGTGAAAAACCTGATAAGAAGAGAAAAAATGGTCCTGAGTTTTAAATCACTGAAGAGATTTTTAAGAGCAGGGAGAAAAGAGAGTGAGAAATAAACCACTGGTATTAAGGACAGGTTGTTCAATGAAGTTCCTCAGCCCTTTGGGGTGACAGAATTTGGAAAGACGTGAGGATCTCACATCTAATGCTGTCTCCAAGCACACCTGGAGCATCCTGTTAGGATGGGTTATCAGCGACATGACATGGAGTCAAGACAAGGATCAGAACAACTGCAGCACTTCCCACAACAAATATTCACTCTTTCCCAGGGCCACTCCAGCCATGTCCTGGCAGCTCCATGTGTGCATCCAGCTGCTCTCAGGGGCAGTGGGAACTCAGGGATCCCCTAGTTTGTACCCCAAATGATTCATGTCTGGATCTGCAGCTGGAGCACGGCAGGAGAAGGTGACCAGGCTGAGTTCAGGTGTCACTGTCAGTGCCCTGAGCTCCCAGGACAGAAGGTGACAGCTCTGTGTGACACACAGAGCAGATTCCAGGATTTCTGGAAGGAAAGGTAGGAAAAATCAGATCAGAATAATCAACAGAACAGGTACAGGAGGAATTAAACACATGTGAATGGGAATGTGAACAGGGAATTGTTTTGGGTGACAGAATCCCCCTTTGCTTTTGGCAGTGCAGTGGTGGGAGAAGCTGCTCCTCAGCTGCCTCCCTTCGGTTCTGCTGGGCCTGCAGAGCCCATCAGAACCACCAGAACCCTTCAGAACCCTTCAGAACCCACCAGAGCCCATCAGAACCCTTCAGAACCCACCAGAGCCCATCAGAACCCTTCAGAACCCACCAGAGCCCATCAGACCCTTCAGAACCCACCAGAGCCCATCAGAACCCTTCAGAGCCCATCAGAGCCCATCAGAACCCTTCAGAACCATCAGAGCCCATCAGAACCCATCAGAACCTTTCAGAACCATCAGAGCCCATCAGAACCTTTCAGAACCCTTCAGAACCCTTCAGAACCCTTCAGAACCCTTCAGAACCCTTCAGAACCCTTCAGAACTATCAGAGCCCATCAGAACCCTTCAGAACCCACCAGAACCCACCAGAACCCTTCAGAACTATCAGAACCCACCAGAACCCATCAGAACCCATCAGAACCATCAGAGCCCACCGGCCCCAGGGGGAGGACACCACTCACCCGGGGATTCACAGACAGGGACGGGGACAAAGGGGATGTCTCTGAGCAGCACAGGGCAGGGGTGAGGTGGCACAAAGGGCCAAAGCAGGGTGGTGACACCAGCTCCCAGCCCACCCTAGAGCAGGTTTTGTGCCCTCAGGCCAGAGTCTTGGTGTCACTGATGAGATCTCTGCAGCAGCCTTGGGTTTTACCCTCCCTCACCTCAGTCACTGTCCTCGTTCCCACCCGGGTGACTCAGAGCAGCCAAGTGGCTGAACTGATGGAAGATAACGAACAGCAAACACCTCCAGGGAGATTTTTTTTCTCTTTTGGTGTCAGATTGGTCCTTTGACAGTCAAGCCCCCACTTAGAGCTGCCAGCCCCTGATGAAATCAGCCAGTGCCCGTGATCCACAGCGTTATAGATATATATTATAAAGTTGGCTTTTCGCAAGGTGTGTGCTATATGAATAATAACATTGTATCAAGAATATAAGGTTTTTATTTCTGTTATTAGTAAAGAAAACTAGGCACAGTGGTAGTAGTTGATACAGTATGCTTAAACTGTCTGTTTGGTCGGGATAACATCCAGTGAACATGTAAAGAAGACCCTGCTGCTATTGATACACCAACTATCAGCATCTCCCACCTGAATAAAGTCTGGACCAAGGCCTAACCTGGGGGTGATAATGAAGACACAGCCCAGAAACACACGTGCTCTAAAAAGGGGGACCCAAGGAGGGACCATGCAGAACAGTTCCTGGAGTATGGAAACTAGTTTATGGAAAAATATGAATATTCAACAGACTGATACAATATAAAGGGTATTTAAAGAATGTCTCTGATACAGCAAGGTGTGGACTTGGCTGAATGCCAAGTCACCCATCCAGGTGTACTTTGCTTTTTTTCTATCTCCTAATTGTCTTATTTTCTATTAAACTTATTTCTTAAAATCTACATAGAAAGTGAACGAACCTCGTTTTTCACAGCAGGAAAGGACATCTGTGCCCCGAGCTGGGAGCGAGGCCTGGCAGCGCCCTGGGCCCTCAGCAGCAGCTCCAAAGCAGCAGCACAAATGTGACACCTGGGCCCTGTCCCCACCCGGGGTGCTGCCCAGGCCCCGGTGAATCACTGCAGGTTCTGCCTGTCACATTCTGTGCTCACAGGCTCCTGGGGGGGTGACAGAATCAGGAGGAACAAACCAGGCCGAGCCCAGCTGTAGCCCTGGTTTCGTGCCTGAGATGTTTTGGTTTTCTGAAATTCCTTTCCCAGGGAATTTTCTGGAAACAAGAGATGTGTTTTGGTAATGGCAAAATTGTTTTCATATTTTCTCTAGAAGGGACTTCCTTCTTGATGTCCCTCTGATCTAACCAATATAATTGAAGAAGTTTGTCTTCTTGTCATCAATCGAATTAGTCTGTGTAAAATAGTATAAAAGACACTTCCCAAGAATAAAGAAATCATTTTCAGCCTTCTGAAATCAGACTCTTTGTGTCATTGTGGTATAAAACAGAGTCACCCGGCTCCCTGTGCCAGCCAGTGACACTCAGGGACACAGGGACACGGGACTGGAGTGGCTTTGAGAGGGTACAAATTGCCTATTCCTGGAATTCAATAACTCCAATTCCTTCGTGCCACACAGGGGCTCATTACAGAGGCAGTGTCACTCTGGAATCACCTCCTGGATCACCCAAGCTTTGGCTGATTGATATTTGATTTGCTCGGCGCTGATCAGCACTGGAACAGTAATGAAATTGCTTTCATTTGCACCAGGAGGGGCTCAGGGTGTGAATTGTGCCGTGGTTCCAAGGAACCTTCTTTTTCATTCTTCCCAGTAATTATGCCCAGGAGGGTGAAAAGCATTTGAATTGCATCAGACATGTGCCATTGCACATGACAATTCCTATTTTGCACAGCAGCTCCCGACCCCTACAGGAAAATAATGCTCAGTCTGTTTGTTTAGGTAGGGCAGATAACAGAAAGATCCTAAAGGGAGTGAAATATGGAGTTTGGGAGTGAAATGTGAAGAGAAAAGAGCTAGGATCTCCCTTCCCCCTTCAGGATCTGGAGAGTTTCAGATTCAATCCTAGACCTGGGAAATTGGGTGCGACCCTCAGTGTCCGGGAGGTGACAGGGACACTGCCTCCAGCTCCAGGCACATCTGGGAGCAGTTCCAGCCTCTCAGGGGAGCAATCTCTGCAATGAAGGATTTGCTGCTGGGGCCAAGAGCTCTGTGGCTGCTCACACATCCCAAGGGGGTTCTTTCATGAGCCTTTGCTTTGGGGATTGCTCTGTGCTGTGGTGCCTGTTGTGGTGCCCACACAGGCCAGGAGTGAGGAATTCCTGATGCTTTCCCCAGATTATCCTGCTGTTTGGGCTGGACTGCTGGGAGCAAGGAGCTCCTGCAGGAATTTGGGGATGCAGGAACATTCCTGTCTGTGTAGGACCAACTCCCTTTGAGGACTGGCCTGGCCGTGGAGTGACTTCAGCCTGTCCTGACACTCAGAACAGCACATTTGGAGCCCTGGGTGTTTCCAGCCTGTTCTGACAGCCACAAAAGCACATTTTGATCTCTATCCTGGCTGTGGGATGTTTTCAGCCCATCCTACCATCCTAACTGCACATTTGAAGCTCTGTCCTGGCTATGGGGTGTTTTCAGCCTGTCCTGACAGTCAGAGCAGTACATTTGGAGCCCTGGCCCGACTGTGGGGTGACTTCAGCCCATCCTGACAGCCAGAACATCACATTTAGAGCCCTGGGTGTCTCCAGCCTGTCCTAACAGCCAGAGCAGCACATTTTCATCCCTGCCCTGGCCATGGGATATTTTCAGCCCATCCTGACAGTCAGTACAGTCCCTTTGGAGCTCCGTCCTGGCCGTGGGATGTTTTCAGCCTGTCCTGACAGCCAGAAAAGCACATTTTGATTCCAGTTCTGACTGTGGGGTTTGCATTCCGCCCTAACAGTCAGAATAGCACATTTTGATCTCTGTCCTGGCTGTGGGATGTTTTCAGCCTGTCCCAACAGTCTCACATCCCCTTTGGAGCCTCTGGAAGAGCTCTGTGGTCCCATTCTCCATCTGGGAGGAAGCCAAATAGAAAATGACCATAAGCAGCCACCCAGGGAAGGCCCATTTGTGCCAAAATGACCTCCCTGAGTTCCCCTGGCTGTCCCTGTCCCCATGGCTGGGATCTGTCCCCTCACTGCCCCCAGCACAGCAGCTCCAGCCACACTCCCAGGGCACAAACAGCCCCACAAAACCAGGAGCTGCTCAGGTCAGTCACTTTTAATGGGGCTCCTTTAGGGCTTTATTCTGTCCTGTTCTGATTTTTACTCTTGTCCTGCAGGAGAGCAGAGGAATAACCCTCAGGCTGATAAATCTTTCCCTTCCCTGCTCCCGATATTGTGTGCTTCCACCTCCTTTTCTGGGATGACTGTGAAAGTTCTGGGGTTGTGTGTGCTCCATGTTAGAGGAGAAGAAAGTGTTTTACCATTAGTGAGGTTGATTCCATACAATTAGAGGGGGAACAACCATTGTGTCAGGACAAATGGCATAATTCCCATTGCCTGATCCGTGCTCCATCAGGAATCAGATCTTTTCCTCCCACAAATCTCCCGTCTTACAGAAATATAAAAGCCATGAAAACCATCAAAAGCAGATTGGCAAAGTTCACTGAATTTTCCCCTATTTCATAATCAAAAGTAATTGGAAATGCTACAGAGACTGTTAAAGTTAAATTTCCGCAGTGCTGAAGTGCACATCAAAGAGCAGATGCTCAACACAGTGTCAGGAACGGTGAAATTACCCTGTAAATCACTGATATTCACGTTTTTGAGAAGGTGCTGTGGGGAGGAGGAGGGTGGATGTGGAATGTGACTAAGGGAGGGAACTTTAATGACATTTGTGATGGCACTCGGGACAAAGCTGAGACCTGAGCGTGACCTAAACCAGGGGAAAATAAACAAGAAGCTGTGAAAATGACTGGGGCCGTGAACTTTAGGGGCACAGGATGTGCTTTTATTACAGAATCAAACATGAGACCATTTTCAGAAGCTCCAAAAACGTGTAAAGTTGGATTTTAACACTCCTAAAGCTGTAGAATATTCACAGTGATGGAATGAGCACGACTGGAAAAGTCACGTCCCTTAAAAGTCACCACTCCCTGCCCCATTTCCAACAAGTGGTGGAACAAATTCCTGGCTCCTGGAAAACACAGAGTCATCCAAAACGTCCTCACTTTGCAGTCAGGAGGAGAAAGTGCCAGGGCTGGCCCTTCCATGGAGAGCTGCAGACCCAAAAAGCAGAGTGGGATTTGTTCAGACCCTTCTAAAACAGGGATTCAACCCAAATTGTGATGTTTTGGAGCATCAAACGAATATATAAAAAGTCTTCAAAGTGCTAATAAACTCAGCTGTCACCTGGGTGGTCACCTGACACAGTAAATCCTTGGGAATTCTCATCTCCTGTCACAGAAACAAGGCCAGAGATGTTTGGTTCAGAGTGGGACATGAAAGAAACACAATTTAAAAGGCACCTCCAGGAGGGTGTCAGGGCCACGCAGAGCTTTAGGGAGGGCTAGGTTTAGAAGCAGGGAAGCAATGAGGACAAAAGCCTTTTCCTTCTAAGCAGAGCTTGCAAAAATGTTTCTTTTTAATCTCTTTTTTCCTCTCCTGTGGGCAGATGAAATGCTGGAGGTGGGGAATGAAGGCACCCTGTTGATATCCAGCTGATACAAACCCAAATGCTGATGTTCAGCATTCCCCAGCCCTTATAATTCCTGCTTTATAAACCCAAATATTGCTGTTCAGCCTTAGTTTGGCACAGGAAGAGGTTCTCTGTCATGCCTGGTTAATTGTCCCAGAAATTCCAGTGCCAGAAGGGACTGGGGCAATCAGACCTGGGATTGAACTTGAGCTCTGATCCCAGGTTCCAGCAGATGGATGACAGTGTCTGCAGGAGGTGGGGAAGAACAAAGCAACTGATAAAATAAAGATCAGATGTAGGCACCAAACTTCTTTGAGTGAAAGTTGACATCTGCCAGCCAGGGCTGCCTGAGGGATCCCAGCAGGGCTGGGAATGTGAGGGTGAGGATAAAAGCCAGTGCTGGAGGGCACCAGGTAAATCCTCACAGTTTGCCAAAGGAAGGAAGGGAAATTCATCCCACTCCCCCTGCCATGGGCACGGACACCTCCCACTATCCCAGGGTGTTCCAGCCTGGCCTTGGGCACTTCCAGGGATCCAGGGGCAGCTCGGGGTTCCTTCCTAGCCCATCAGCTCTGCCTTTCCCTCTCCTTTAAAGCCCAGAGGACACAAATCAATCTCCTGCACCACTTCTCTTCTGATGGGCAGGGGAGCCCCATTGCCTGCGTTTTGGATCCCAAAAACATGGAGCAGTGTCTGAGGGCTGGAGCTGCTCTCTTGGAGTGGGAATGGGGAGCTGGGAGTTGATTAGTGACCCCAGCACTGACTGACTCTCCTGGTGTCCATGGCTCTGGTTCCTGCCCAGCTGAGCTCCCAGCCACGCTGTGTCCCTGATCATTACCTGGGATGCAGCTGGAGCTGCTGGAACTTGGGAATTCCTGCTGGCCCAGCATCTCTTCATTTAAAGAAAAAAGGGACAAGAAAATAGGGAAGAAAACCCTGCAAGCTCAAAGGAAACTTAAGGAATACAATGCAGAGAACACAGGGATGGATAACTGGAAATGGGAGGGAAGTGGGGTCTGGTTTCTCAGGGCTCTGCTGAAGGTTTCCCACATGCCCATGGGTTTTTTGGCAGACAGAGTTCCTCACTGTGTCTTTAGGACCCTTTAGGAGCTGTGGGTTTGTATCCTGTCCCAAACTTCCCTCAGGGTCCCCCTCAGTGCCACACCAGGCTGACACAGCTGCTCCCAGAGCTGTTTCCTTTGGGATCTGAGGCATTTCTAAATGAAGAATGATCCAAACCCTTCAGCTTTGTTATAGATATATATTATAAAGTTGGCTTTTCGCAAGGTGTGTGCTATATGAATAATAACATTGTATCAAGAATATAAGGTTTTTATTTCTGTTATTAGTAAAGAAAACTAGGCATAGTGGTAGTAGTTGATATTGTGTGCTTAAACTGTCTGTTTGGTTGGGATAACATCCAGTGGACAGGTAGAGAAGGCCCTGCCATTGATACACCAACTATCAGCATCTCCCACCTGAATAAAGTCTGGACCAAGGCCCGAGCTGGAGGTGATAATGAAGACACAGCCCAGAAATACACATGCTCTGAAAAGGGGGACCTGAGGAGGGACCATGCAAAACAGTTCCTGGAGTATGGAAAATAGGTTATGGAAAAATATGAATATTCAACAGACTGATGCAATGGAAAGGGGATTTAAAGAATGTCCCTGATACAGCAAGGTGTGGATTTGGCTAAATGCCAAGTCATCCAGCCACCCGTACTTTGCTTTTTTTCTATCTCCTAATTGTCTTACTTTCTATTAAACTTACCTCTTAAAATCTACATAGAAAGTGAACCTCGTTTTTCACAGCTTGGTGACATGGTGGCCTCGCCGATGGCACTGTGTTACATCTGAGGGGTCATGGGGCTCCTTGGTACCAATTCCAGGGTGTGGGTGGGGACAGCAGGCCCTGCTCAGCCTCTCCGTCCTGCTGGGATCAGGAATTCCTGCGAGGCTTTAATTTGGGAATCTCCCAGCATGGCCCCAGCTGCCACAGGCCCGCTGTACCATAATTAACACCTTGTGAAGGCCTGATGAGTGACATGCTAATGGCAGGGAGGGGACATCACCTTGCCACCACTGACTTTGACTCGGCTGTCCCCTAATTGTCACCATTATCGGGAAATCGACCCCTCCCAGCTCCCTCTGCTCCCTGCCAAGGACAGGATCGGGTTGTGTCACCTGTCGCTGCCTTGCCTGATGTGACAGGTGGCAGAGGTGCCACCGTCCCTGCCCTCAGCCAGCTCCCAGCTCTGCAGGATTTTACAAATTGTGTTTAGCTTTTAATGATTTGCTGGAACATGCTTGATTAAAAACCTGCCAGAATTCCAAACCTAATGAACCTTAAACTTTTACATTAGATCCATTAATTATCCCGGTCCCAGTGGCACACACGGGGATGTTTCCCTGCTGTATTCGTATGAAAATGAAGAGTTTCTGCAAGAACTACATTAAAAAATAGACAAATAACAAGACTCCATTGCTAAAGCTGTTGTGCCTCTGAATTAAGTTACTGTCTTTTGTTTTTTCCCTTTAATTAATCATTCCCAAGGCACTGCTGAAGGGCTGGGGGGAGGTGGGAACAGCAGCAGTAACTGATGGCTTTGTCACCGGTGTCACCCTGCCAGTGACAAACGGGAGGGGAGGGATGGGGGCACCAATTTGCTGCCATCCATATTACAGGGGCTGCTCTGGGATGATCCAGGGTTTTCTGATTTATAGGGAAACACTGGTCAGTGTTTACAGACCCCACAGTGCACAAAGGATCACATCCAAAGGAACCTGGATGCTGCCAGGGAATCGGGGAATCCTGGGATGATTTGGGTTGGAAGGGACCCTAAAGCCCACCCAGCCCAGGGACACCTTCCACTATCCCAGTGCTCCAAGCCCTGTCCAGCCTGGCCCTGGACACCTGGACATGGACAGGAAAGCCCTTTTCTGCTGCCTGAAGATCTTGTTCAGAGAATCACAGACCCTTTCAGGCTGGCCAAGACCTCTCAGGTCAGCTCTAGGGTCAGAGACAACCTCAGCTCTGAGCCAGCTCCCCTCCCTCACCTGTGCCTGACAGTGGTGGGGAGAGTTTAGAATCCATTACAAGTTCAGTACTCCTCATTCCATGGGAAATGGATTGCACATTCCCCTGCAGCCAAGCAGGAGACTGTTAATTAGCTAATTATTGCCCAGCATACATTCTAGAGGCTGGCTTGGTCTCCTGAACTCTCACTTCATATTCCAGGCGTTTCCACACGGGAATTCAGCGGGATAACAGGGCACACACTAATCCAGAGCTCTCCCTTTCATCCTGGCTGAAGAGACACCACATTGCCGGGATGATCTCCTGAAGGAGGGGCTGGGGCCTCTCCCTGTGCTCCCACCTCTCCCTCAGCCCTCCCAACCCCTTTTCTCCTCCTGCCTTGCTCCTGGAGAGTGTGGAATGGGATCTGAGGCAGCTTTTCTGTCTGGGCTGCATCTTCTCTATGGAGCAGATCACAGCAGCTCCTCTTGACTCTTCCCTTCCCTCCTCCAAGGCCCCGTTCCTCACAAAGGGTGAATTCCTCCTCCTCTGGGATGAGCCTGTGCTGCTCCCAGGCTGGGCTGGGCTGAGCTGGTGGGAATCATGGACAAGGCCTGGAGGGACAGGACACAGGGAATGGCTTCCCAGTGCCAGAGGGCAGCAATGGATGGGAGATTGGGCAGGAATTGTTCCCTGGCAGGGTGGGCAGGGGCTGGGCTGGAATTGCCAGAGCAGCTGTGGCTGCCCCTGGATCCCTGGCAGTGCCCAAGGCCAGGCTGGACACTGGGACTGGGAGCAGCCTGGGACAGTGGGAAGTGTCCCTGCCATGGCAGTTTAGCTTTCCTTTGAGTTTTACCTTTCCTATTTTCCAGATTCTGTACTGCATTAGTGTGTAACTCTGAACTTCATGAAGTGTTAGCAAGTTCTCCTCGCAGTTCAGTCAGACCAAACAATCCTTTTCCAGCCCAGTGCAAACAACAGCAAATTGAGGAGAGCAAACTGGGATGAGACTACGTAACCTGAAGCTGTAATTGGACAATTAACCCCAGTATGTAATTGGACCAAAACCAAAAAGTGTGAAAACTTGTGACCCGTGGTGCATCTTGGGTGTATCCTCAGCCAGGCTCTTGTACTGCCCAAGGTGTGTCCTTTGAAGGCCTTTTTAATAAATCTCTACTTTATTCCTTTAACACTGCCAAACCTCTGTTCTAGGGAACCTACAAAGGTATCAGCAGGGATGGGATGGGATGGGATGGGATGGGATGGGATGGGATGGGATGGGATTTAATGTCCCTTCCAACCCTGGAGGGAAAGTTCAGCCTGTAAGTTTCAGCTGGAAGTGTCAGAGATCTCCATTCTTCCAAACTGGCCCAGTCCAGATGCACCAAAGCCCAAGAAGTCCCAGCAATGCCGCTGAGTTTCTGTGTGAAATATTTGCTGTTTTGTCATCCCTACTCTGGGGTGCTGGAGATGAGGAATCAGTGATCAGACTGTGATTTAAGGATTTGGTGATCAGGCTGTGATTTAAGGATTTAGGGATCAGGTTGGGATTCTCTGGCCCAGGGACTGTAAATATTCCTGCATTGCCATGGTGAAGCCCTGCCTGGGCTGTTTCTGCACCAAGAGTGATTTATTCATTAGACAAAGATGTAATTTTTGATTCCTTAGTTTAAAAATATTTCTATGTTGCTCTCAGAACCCACAACGATGGAGGCTGTGATTTATCACTCACAACTCCTCAAACCAAGGAGAAGTTTGTTAAAACGATTCAGCAAATGAATCCACACTTCTCATTCCCTCTCCAAATGGAGTTGGAGCAGAAGCACAGAATGAACTCAGTGAGCCTTAAAGCACTAAAAAAGGCAGGGAATGATGCTGTTGTACACTACAGTGATACAGACTCTGACTTCAGAAGGCTGAAAATGACTTCTTTATTTTTGGGATGTGTCTCTTTTTTTTATACTATTTTACACACACCAATTTGATTGGTGAAACAAAGTCAAACTTTTTCAATCACATTGGTCAGACCAGAGGGACATCAAGAAGAAGCCCCTCCTAAGGAAAAGAATGTAAACAAAGTTACAGTTACAAAACATGTCTCTTGTTTACAGAAAATTCCCTGGAGAAAGAATTTCAGAAAACCAAAACATGTCATGCACGAAACCAGGGCTACAGGGGAAAGGGAGAGATGGGGAAAAAATAAAACTGGGGAAAAACAGCAAAGAAAACATCAGTTCTAGAGAGGGATAGACCTAGCCAGAAGGGGAATTTCCATCCCAGGTTTCTGTAACAGCCAACATTTGTTGAAACAAGGTGGGGAATGTGTCCCTGTCACTGGCCTGGAGAAGTGTCCTTCATTTCCAGTAGGACCCTGTGTCACAAGAGGACACGAAAAGGACACCCACCCGTCAAGCTGAGAGTGAGAAAAAGAAGAACTCTATTTTTAGATTCAGAGTTTAAATAGAGTTTGGACTTTGAGCAGCGATTGGGGGGACAAGGCTGACACCCCTTAGACCCCACTGGTCAAACCAGCAATCCATCAATTTGTCCTTCCCCCTGGAAGGAATGTATTTAACAAACATCAGTCTTTTTGTTACAATGCATGAGAACTCTCCAGTCCAAGAATGAAAAAAAACATCAGAAGGCTGAAAAATCAGGGCGACAACCCTGGGAAAGGGGGAGAATCCTTCTCCTCTCCCCACCTCCACACCCACCCCTAGCAGAGGTCTGGAGGTGGGGGCAAACCCAAATCACCTCCAAACCACTTCTTGATGGTCCCAAAAAGTGTTGGTGGCTTCTAATGTTCATCCCTGTGTAGAAGGACTGTCCTGTTACTGCTCCCCGTGTTTGAATGGGGGATTCCAACCAGGAATCATGATCCAGAGCTTCACCAGCAGGAAAATGAAAAATGTCACTTCCACCAACTCCTGGCTGTGCCCAAAGCAGTGATCTCCTGCAGAAATGTGTTTTTCTCCAATTGCTGATCACCCCTACCAGCAAAATGAGTTCTGTGGTTCTATCACAGTCCCTCGAAGCCCTCTGTCAAATTAAAACTTATTTTCCCCATGTGCAGACAGATCTCTTACTCTGATGGCAAAATTCATTCAATATGATCCCCGAAGCTTTTCTCCTGGAAAACTGGCGTGTAAAAATATGAAAGCGACTTTGCAGAGAAATGTAATTTTTCCCTCTCTCCACCCTCCCTGCTATTGTTAAAGATTTGATTTTTTTAACATAAAAAGAGCAAGAACGTTTAGTCATAATAACAATGATTTTGCTCCTCAGAACAATTTTATGGGGGAAAAAAAGACAGGGAAAATTATAAAGCTTCTTTTTATACTCCATGTTCAGGGCAAAAGGGTTAAAGAAAATATCTGTCAAATAACAGCACTAATGACAGCATCAGTGAGGATGGGGTGTAAAATGTGCACATGGCACAGAATTCCAGGCTGGATGGGGCTGGAAATCACCTGGTCCCAGCCCATCCCTCCCTGAAGCACGAGGGCTCTGAGGTATCTCCACTCCTTCCCCAGGCAGCCTCTTACCACGCTCTGCTACACCCATAACAAAGGGATTTTCCCTCATTTTCAGCTGGAACATCCCATGTTTGAGTTTGTGCCCCTGGTGTTGTCACTGGGCACCATAGCAGGGATTTGTGCCCATCACTGGTGCCCCTCTCAGGTGTCTCACAGAATCACAGAATCACAGAATGTGTAGGTTGGAAGAGACTTTCATGATCATCAACTCCAACCCAGCCCCAACACCTCAACTAAACCCTGGCACTGAAGGCCACATCCAGTCTTGTTTTAAACACATCCAGGGATGGTGACTCCACCACCTCCCCAGGCAGAGCATTCCTGTACTTTATCACTCGTTCTGTAAAAACTTTTCCTGATATCCAGCCTGTATTTCCCTTGGTGCACCCTGAGGCTGTGTCCTCTGGTTCTGTCAGTGCTGCCTGGAGAAAGAGACCAACCCCACCTGAGCACAGCCACCTTTCAGGGAGTTATAGAGAGTGATAAGGTCAGCCCTGAGTCTTCTCTTCTCCAGGATAAACAACCCCAGCTCCCCCAGTTGTTCCTCATATGGCTTGTTTTCCAAGCCCTTCACCAGCTTTGTTGCCTCCTCTGGACACGTTCAAGCATCTCAACATCCTTCCTTAACTGAGGGGATGGAACTGGACACAGCACTCAATGTCCTTCCTAAACTGAGACACCCAGAACTGGACACAGCACTCAGTGTCCTTCCTAAACTGAGACACCCAGAGCTGGGCACAGCACTCAGTGTCCTTCCTAAACTGAGACACCCAGAGCTGGACACAGCACTCAGTGTCCTTCCTAAACTGAGACACCCAGAACTGGACACAGCACTCGAGGTGTGGCCTCACCAGTGCTGAGTACAGGGGCAGAATGACCTCCCTGCTCCTGCTGGCCACACCATTCCTGATACAGGCCAGGTGCCACTGGCCTTCTTGGCCACCTGGGCACACTGCTGGCTCATGTTCAGCTGGCTGCTGACCAGAACCCCCAGGTCCCTTTCCTCCTGGGCACTGTCCAGCCACACTGTCCACAGCCTATAAGGCTACAGGAGTTATTGTGGCCAAAGTGCAGGACTCCACACTTGGACTCATTAAACTTCATCTTGTTGGACTCTGCTCATCCATCCAACCATTCCAGATCCCTCTGCAGAGCCATCCTATCTTCCAACAGACTGACACACGCTCCCAGCTTAGTGTTGTCTGCAAATTTACTAATGGAAGATGTCTCATCCATGTCATTGTCAGAGCCCAGGGCATTCCTCTGGCTGCCCTGGATGGTCACAGACCTCGGCAGAGAGGCCTGGGACCCGAGAAAGAGGGTTTGAGTCCTGCACAGGGGGGTCTGTCCAGGGGGGTTGCCTGGCACAGAGCCCAGGAAGACACAGGCTTTGACTTCAGTCCATGGAAAAAGCTTCTAACACTGAGAGAAGAATTACAAGTCACAAAGGTGTGAAAACAGTAGTTTAGCACTGCACAGGGTGGAAAATTTTGTAGTTTTGGGATTCTTAGAATGGAGCTGACTTGGGGACAAGATGGAGATTTCAGGGCAGTGCCCTGGGTTCTTCTTGTTCTCCCTTGGCCTCCATCTTCTGATGTGACGGGGGCACAAAGTAGTAAGAGGAGACTGGATCAAGGTAGAAATGACCTTTTTAGTACAGGTGATAGGCATTGGCACTAAATTGTAAATAATAAGTAAGTAACTATGTGTATAAGAAGGCAGTGACCTCCCATCACGGGGGGAGTCACCTGTGTCTGAGCTGCTGTGAACATCTCGGCCGGGCACAGAGGAATTTGTAAGACAAGAAATAATAAACACGTGAGGAAACCTGAACAAGATCTGACAACTCCAGTTCATTCTCACACCAAGCTCAAAACGTTCAGAGGGCAAAAAGACTCACTCGAACCACCCGAACCAGCACCTGAATCTCGGGCAGAGAAAACCTAACCCCGAGAGCCATCAATGAAAATATTGAACAGAGCTGGCCCCAGCACAGACCCCTGAGGGACACCACTGGTGACTGGCCACCAGCTGGAAACAGCACCATTCCCCACCACCCTCTGGGCCCCCTCAAGGGGAGCAGCCCCAGCTCCCTCAGCCTTTCCTCAGCAGAGAAGCCCCTCCAGCATCTCCCCAACCATATAAAAGATGCACAAAACACAGAGAAAATTATCAAACATGGACAAAAAGGAAAGATAACAAAGAAACACTAAATTGTTGCACAGAGAAAATGATGCTCCAGCGCCCAAAAATGCCCTAAATCACCTGTGAGATTAATGCACAGAATATTCTTTATTTGACAGGAGAAATGCTTAGAAAGAGAACAAAGAGGAAATTGATGCTAGGGCAAAATGACCTTTGTTTTTTCCACTTTTCCCAGGTGCAGTGAGAGGCCTCCCACAGAGTCCTGCCTCCCACAGAGTCCTGCCCTGTTCCTGGCTGGCTGATGGATGTCCCAGAAAATAACATTCCAAATAATCCCTCTGAAATCCCACAGCCAGGGGAGCCCTTCATGTGCTGGATAAATGGAGGAATGGTGCCATGTTGGGAGGTCCCTCAGGAAGGGTTTTGGAGAAGTTTGGGATGTGCTGGGGGTGTTTCTCCCTCTCCATTTCCCTTTTATTCCAGGCACTTTTCTGTTTGTGAAGTGCCACTTTGTGGGACAATTTCAATAAGGAAAGTCTTCTGCATGGTGCAATATGAACAGTGATATTAATGAATGAAATTAATGATGTTAATTGATGACAGGTAAAGATCTAGGGTGCAGCAAACATCCTGGCATTGGTTTCTGTCCTGTGTTCATTTGGGGAGAAAAAAACCAAAGATCAGGACCTTTTGTGAACCACTGATACAAACAGAGACTTTGGGTTTGTGTCTGTGATCAGCTGGGGCTGGAAGGAAGGAAGAAGTTCTTCCTGGCAAATTGAGCTGTGTCTGGAATTGCAAGACAAGGATGGAAACCCAGGAACATTTTCTGTCATGCCACAGTTTCCACATCCCTGAAATCCCACCTGGGAATGTTGGGTGTCTGATGCCCTCACACCTCTTGTGGTAAGGAGAGGATCCTGCTTGCTGCAAGCTCAGCACTTGGGCAAAGTGGGAGAGAGAAGCTCAACCAGAAGGATTTGAGAATGGAAACTGGTCTTCAGGAGAGCTGATTTGGGGGAAAAACCGATTAGATATTTCTGTTATCCCAAATGGATAATTGAGAATCCCAGGATGCCAGAGTGGTTGGGGTTGGGAGGGACCTTAAGGCTCATCCCTGCCATGGCAGGGACACCTCCCACTGTCCCAGTGTCCAGCCTGGCCTTGGGCACTGCCAGGGATCCAGGGGCAGCCACAGCTGCTCTGGCAATTCCAGCCCAGCCCCTGCCCACCCTGCCAGGGAACAATTCCTGCCCAATCTCCCATCCATTGCTGCCCTCTGGCACTGGGAAGCCATTCCCTGTGTCCTGTCCCTGCAGGCCTTGTCCAAAGTCTTTCTCCACCTTCCCTGTGGTACTTCACACAGGGGGAGGCTGCAATGGGGTCACTCCAGAGCTTTCTCTGCTCCAGGCTGAATTCCCTTGAGTCTCCTTCCATTTCCTGGGCCAGCCATGCCTTTGGGACTGTCTGACACCTCTGCACCAACACTGCCTTCACCATTTCTCCTTTCCCTTTCTGTCCCCTACCATCACCTGCCTCAACTCTGCAGATCCACCCCATCACATCCCTGCAGCTCCTCTTGACCTCAGCCAGAGCTGGGAAAAGAGAGAGGGCTGTCCCAGAGGACACAGAAATCCCTCAGCTGAAGGGCTGCCAGCTGCTCTGCCCTGGAGGGAGGGTTGGGTTTTCCTCCCCATTTTTCCCTGGGGGCCTGTCCCCATCCTGGCTGTCACAAGTGCCACGGGGCTCCAGCCTGCCAGCCCAGCAGAAGGATCCATCCTGCTGGGCATAAATCAGGATTTATCCCCAGTGTTTAACGCTTTTGTTCTGCTCCACAGCACACGCTGTTCATAAGCCATGTAAATCCAGAGAGCCAGGATTTGGAGAGACTTGAAATTAAAGAAAGAGCTTGTCAGTTTAAACAGTTTTTTCTCCCTTTTCTCCCTTCATCCCATTCTGTACAGCAATAATGAGGGTGACAGCAGAGATGCCCAGGCTAGCTGAGGGTGCCTGTCCCAAGCAGCAGCCAGCACCATTCCCAGCTGATCCTTCCAGGCACTGCAAAAATGCTCTCAGCACTGACAGCCACTGCAGCAAAGAGCCCAAAGCCCAAATAACCCCGGCAGGTTTTCTTTTGCTTGCACCAAATTTACCTTTTGTCTTTTTACTCCTCATTAGGAAGCAGCTGTGGGGCCAGGACTGAGATTTTGGGTGGGATCCCAAGCCTGACCCCCCCGGCTGTCCCCTCCTGCCAGGGACTTGTGCAGAGCCACAAGGTCCCCCCTGAGCCTCCTTTTCTCCAGGCTGAGCCCCTTTCCCAGCTCCCTCAGCCTCTCGTGGGGCTCCAGATCCTTCCCAGGTCCATTGCTTTCCCAGGACATGCTCCAGCCCCTCAGTGTCCTTTTTTTGAGGGGCCCAGAGCTGCCCCAGGAGCTGCCTCAGCAGTGGGGTGTCCTTGGAGAGACACCCAGATCCAGCCTCTAAAGGAATTGGACTCTCTCCATGGCCCTGAAGGGCCCAAAAATGCTCCATTTGCTGGGGAGGGGTGAATCCCTGTTCCCTGTGGGACCCTGAGGCTGCAGACAGACAGACAGACAGATACACAGACACACAGAGCAGATTCAGCTGTGTCTGGAGCCTGGTCCTTGCCCTTCTCCAGCTCCTCATCTCCCACCCCTGCTGAGCTGTTCCCACCCAGAGCTGGCTCCCAACTTCCCAGCCTTGGTGAGAGTCAGGGACCTCTGGGAGCAGCTGCTGAGCTGGGCTGAGCTGTGGGGACATCCCTGTGCCCCCTGTCACCAGGGGCTGGGCTGGGCTGTGGGGACATCCCTGTGCCTGCTGTGCTGTCACCAGGGGCTGGGCTGTGGGGACATCATCTTGTCACCACGACACCCCTGGCCAGGAGCAGTGACTCCTGAATTTGGGACCTGGAAGCTTCAAGGGCTGTTCCCAGGTCTGTAACCAGGAGTTGACTCCACCAAACACCCCCAAGAACGTGGGGTCAGGTTGGGCTTTGTCTCCTCTTGCAGGGATGGTGTTGGCAGGGGCTGATCCAACAACCAAACACCAAAACCTCCAATTTCTTTGTGCCCTTAGGGGAACTTTATCCCAGGCCTGCATCTCCTGCCACCAGACCCGGTTGTTCCTCTACCCAGTCCCTGCATTATGTGGCAATTACTCCCTCTGTGTTTCTCCTCCCTTCCTCTATAATCTCATTTTAATGTGCATGTCACAGTTTTAATAAACCCGAGTTCAAAGGATGAGCAATTATACAAATCTTTCATTTCACACATGAAAAGCGTGGTTTTAAAGTTGTCAGCACAAAAAAAAATAGAGGCATTTCTTTGATTCCCTTCTCACTGCAATTACCTCATGTCTGCTGTGGGTTTCAGCTGGTGTAAATCCTCTGACTGCCTTTGATTCCAGGGTCTTACCCCACTGGAATTGTTGGCTCCAAGGTGGATTAGTGCAACTTTCCAGATAAGAAATGAGGTTGGAGTTTATCCGCAGCCCAAATGGAAACAGTGATGTTTGGTGCCCTGCTTGGGCTCACTCCCGGGGGGTTTTTATCCTCTCTGAGCATTTTGTTTACACTTTATAAAAAATAATTTCCTGCTGAGCTGTGGAGAAGAAATCATCTCCCAGAAGATTAAAAAGGTGAGGGATCCAATTCCCATGATTTCTGTGGCTGTTCCCAAACTTTTAAAAGGGGGAAAAAATGCTCTTAATTCCAAAGGATAAGGGAGGGATTGGGCATTTGGCTGCATGTCTGGGGTGCCTCTGAACAGCTCCAGGGAAAGCTCAGGGCAGGTGAGGAACATCCCTTTTCTCTTGGAATACCAGGATTGGTGGGATGCTGCAGGTCCATGGATGAGCTCCTTCCCAGCTCCCACACTTTGCTGGGGTGAGCCACGGCCACAGACCATGAGGTGCCACCTCCAGAGCTGCTCCTGAGAGTTCATCAGTGCTGGGCAGGGGCTTCCCGATGCTCTGGGGCTGAGAAATCCTGGATTTCAGGGCAGAAGGTTTGCCTCAGCACATCCCTGGGGCAGGAAAATCTCCTTTGAGCAGCAGGCTGGGTAAGGCCCATCCTTGGTGGGATTTTCCCCATTCCTTCAATCCACGTGCATTAAAGGCAGATGGAAAACTGGAGTGGAAACTTTTATTGCTGGTGGCTCCAACCCGCAGGAGCCTCTTTCACTTTCTGGAGCAGAGTGAAGTGACAGGCTAGGGGAACAAACCCATGGCAGTGCTAAAGAATTCACTGAAAAATGCCTGGAAGTGATAAATGGAAAACTTCCCGCAGCCCCCATCCTTGGAGCTGGCTCAGAGCTGGCACTTGCAGAGCTCTGTGCGCTGCTCTGGTGAGAGGTGACACCGGGGAGTGCAAAGCCTCACACATTTCTCATTATCCAGAGTCCCCTGGGGGCGAAACCCAGCGTGCAGCCCCAGCTCAGAGACAGCTCTGTGACACCCCCACCCTGGCTGGGCAGAACAGCCACAGGAATGCAGGGCCAGCTCCTCAGAGGCCGCGATATTTTTAATTACAGCAGGTTTTGAGGCAGAGAATTTCGCTCAGTGTGATGATGGCTGCTCTTAGAGGGCTTTATTGTAGCTGGGAGAAGTGACTGGAACAAAACTTCAGTGCCAATACCTGTGGGGAGGAGTGATTGGGACTGGGCACCACAATGAAAGTATTTGATGTAATCCTCAGTTAAAAAGTAAATTGCCTGGATGGCTACACTCCCATTAGCCCTCTATGTAAGTAATAATGTTCCTCCCCTCCTTTTTAAAGTAAAGGATGCTCCTATAAAGGCATAATTTTCATAAAAACATTCCAGGGAAAAAGGAAAAAACAACCCAAACTACCCTACAGAACCTTCTGCACTCACCCGAAGAAATAATATTTTAAATTATACAAATGATTAGGACCTAATTCAGCATTAAGGGAAATTACAGCACAATGCAGAAAATTGGAGACGCTGGCGTTGATCTGGAATTATGAAAAATAAGCGTGAGCTGCCTGGAGTTCAGCGCTTTTCATTCTCATGCTACTCTGTTTCTCTCCTATTTCTCTTCCCACTTTGTCCTTGTTTAGTGTGGACAGCTTCAGTCTGGAGGGAATGTTCTCACACAGGAAGTTTGTTCTAAATGAGTTTTCCATGAACAGAAACAGCCAGAAAAACACCCCAGTGTGTGAGGGACTGCTCCAGCCTCTCCATGAGTGATAAATGCTCGGACAGAAGCAGGAGCTGCTCTGAGCTCCCAGCCTTGGCCACGGGC
The DNA here is from genome assembly GCA_024734555.1 of Trochalopteron elliotii. Taxonomy (NCBI): domain Eukaryota; kingdom Metazoa; phylum Chordata; class Aves; order Passeriformes; family Leiothrichidae; genus Trochalopteron; species Trochalopteron elliotii. The sequence continues at coordinate 223,547 of JANPWX010000613.1, forward strand.
TGCTTGCACCCCCCTGGTTCATCCAGGGATCAGCAAAGGAAATGCAGCAGCCCAGGATGGAAGGGAACAGCCTCAAGGTGTTCCAGGGAAGGTTCAGATGAGATATGAGAGGAATATTTCCTCACAGAATGGTTGGAAATCACTGGGACAGACTGTGCAGGGAACTGGTGGAGTTCATCCCTGGGAGTGCCCAAACCATGTGGGAATGGCACTGGGGTCAGTGGTGACCACAGTGGTGGGGCTGGGTGAGTGGCTGGACTTGGGGACCTTGAATGATTCCATGATTCCATGGATCTCACTGCTTCTCCCAAAGGAGGGTTTGGTCTCACCTCTGGAGTCATCAGGCAGGGTGCAGGTTTAATTCCCTGTGCAGGCCCTGGAAACCCAGCAGGACAAAAAGAGAGGAGACAACCTTGGCAGTGACCACGGGGCTCCTGGAGCTGCAGCCCCAGGTGAGGCACCCAGTGCTGCCTGAGCTGGCCCCACAGGCACCGATATCCCTCTTTTTGGCCCCAAGGAAATGTCCCAAACTGCTCCTGCAGAGCTCCAGCTCCACTGTCCGGGGGCTGTGGGCACTGCCCAGGAGCTGTGGGCACTATCCGGGGGCTGTGGGCACTGTCCGGGGGCTGTGGGCACTGCCCAGGAGCTGTGGGCACTGTCCAGGGGGGCTGTGGGCACTATCCGGGGGCTGTGGGCACTGTCCAGGGGCTGTGGGCACTGTCCAGGGGGGCTGTGGGGGCACTGTCCAGGGGCTGTGGGCACTG
>JANPWX010000613.1:224637-270806 GCA_024734555.1 Trochalopteron elliotii
GCACAGAGCCACTGCTACAAACAGTTTATGAAATACCTGAGGAGAAAATGTGTCTGAGCGATGTGAGCGCCCACCCTCCCTCTCCCCCCCCCTCTCTCCCCAGCCAACCCTCCCCTGGTGAAGAGCAGTTATGCTTTTGCCAGTTTTCCATATTCACTTTTCCCCAAAACCAGGAGAAAAGCGGTTTAAAAGGCTGTTTATGAAATGTGAGCAGTGTCAGGAGCAACATCCAAACTCAGGTTCTCTTTCAAAGGATTGAAATTGAATTTGCAACAGAACCAAGGTGTTGAAATATTCTAAGGATCTCTGTCCTCCTCTGGAAGAAATGAAGAAAGCTCAGGTGTAGCAAAAGCTGTTTCCTCAAGCACAGCTCTCAGAGACATCCAGATGCCTCAGCACATTCAGCACAGAGCCACTGCTACAAACAGTTTATGAAATACCTGAGGAGAAAATGTGTCTGAGCGATGTGAGAGCACAATGTAAACAGTCATTAGGATATATTCACCATTGTGCTGCCTGATCTCCAGATGAGCTGCTTCAGGAACACTGAGCCTGTCATCTCCCAGGAAATCAAAGCTCATTGCCATCCCAGGAGCCACAAGAGCAGCTCAATCAAGAACATCTCCTGACAAAAAGGGCTCCTCATCCCACACGAGAAATTCAGCTCTACAGAACTCCAGGAGAACCAAACCCCCACAGCAGTGTGAGCTGGCTTTGACAGGTGATAATTAAGTGCTGATAATATAATTACAGTTTTGAGGCAAAATTGGGTTTCATTAAAAACTTCTCAGCATTTGCATGGCGTGAGACAGCCTCCTCCAAGCAGGAATGTTCAGAGTTAAGTCAGTGTTGGCATGTTTATCTCGTGCTGAACATGGATCCCGTGGGGGAAATCCAAGGGTTCCATCTTCCCATGGAGCTGGAGATGTTTTGTCACCTTCCAGGGCTTTGGATGTGAGAGATGCAGTGGCCCAGGCCATGCTCCTGGGAGGGAATTGCTGTGTCAGCCACACCAGCCTTCAGGAAATGCAAATTGAGGGAATTAAGACAAGTCCCTGGAAGGAGCCCTTCCCTTCAGAGGGGCAGATTGGCTCTTTCCATGATCATGGATATCGCAGGGTGGGTCAGGATGTGATAACCTGGGACTGCTCCAGAGGATTGTATTCAGTGTAGGGGGGCACAGTTAGAAGGGGATCAGCTTCTCTGGGTCTGGGGCACATCTTAGCACAGTCACCATTGGATGTTCCAGATTCCAGAGAGGAAAACGGGCACCTCAGAGACCCCTCTGACCCCTCCTGTGACTGCTCAGGGGTCCTTTAATGCTGCAATTCCTCGTGGGCTGGAGTCCTTCTCTGCTCCTGCCTCAAGGTGGGGAGCACCCGGTGTGGAGCTGTCCCCAGCTCCTTCCTGCCCCTGTTCCTGCTAACCAGGGGTGTGGAGCTGTCCCCAGCCCCTTCCTGCCCCTGTTCCTGCTAACCAGGGGTGTGGAGCTGTCCCCAGCCCCTTCCTGCCCCTGTTCTTGCTGACCACGGCTGTCCTTGGCGTTGGGAAGTCCCAGCCTGGTTTTGGGAAGGAGCAGAACAGAATCATAGCTTCTGCTCAGAGCTTCTGGTGCTGCTCATTGCAAAAGAGAAAGTCACATCACTCAGACTGAGGAGAGAGGCTGTGGCCAAGGCCTGAGAAGAGTCAGACTCATTAACTTGCAGATTTCCCCACCTTCTGGGTTTCCAAATATGCAAGTGTTCTATAGTAAATTATGCTTCTCAAAGGTTAATTTTTAATAAGGCAGTAAATGTATTTAAACAATGATTATTAGAAAAAAAAAAGTGTGAGGTTTACAATGTAAGAGGTAATTATCTTCTCCAGAACAGTTCTAACAATGCAGCTCGTTCTTGTCTGCAGTGATCCTTTGGTATTTGTTTAACCTGCAGTAAGATTCTTATTAAACCCAGCTGAAATGGTGTAATTCGAGGCATCAGAGCACATTTCAAGGAAAACAGCTCTGGTGAACCAAGCTTCTTTCCCTGCCAGTTACAGCTGTCTTTTATGTCACAATGACTTGTCCCCAAGCTCTTGATCTCTACCAGAGGCAGCTGCAGAGCAGTGCCCGGGTTTGGCACCTAAAGCTCAGTCCCAAACCAATGAAATCCCCACTGTCTGTCCAAGTCCCCTGTTCTCTGCATGGGCATTTTATCCAGCAGGGCAGGAGCTGCTCCCCTGCTGCAGCTGGATCTGGAAGAGTGGCAGTGTTGTGATTCAGGGGGGTGATCACCAATCCCTCCATTCAGAGACATCCCAGGGGTGCAGCTGCTGCAGCAGAGGGGGGCAGAAGCAAAGTCCTGCTCAGCACCCACTGAACAGGAGGCTGCTGATGGGAGGGGGTAAATTTTCCCTGTCCCACTTGTGTGTCCCAGGGTGACCCCACCAAAAGCTGCCAGTTGAGACCTGGCAGCTCAAATTCAGCTGGTGCTGCTGTCTCAGCCTGGAGTCTCTGCGAGGGTTTTTTCCCCACAGTAGCGTCTCTTTCATGGATGATTGGTAATAGAAGTTTCATTATGAGATCACAAAACACTGGGGGATATGTTAATGTGCTTCAGCGTGTAATCCAGAATAATATCATTGCAAGGAATTGCATTTTGTCTGCAACTGAGGCAGCAAATAGGAGCTGCTTCTGCTTCTTTTCCAGCATTAATATCCATTGCTGAATTAATGCTTTCCTTCCCACAGTCCTGGGTAAAATTGCCCAAATGTGCATTGTGCTGATTTATACAGGTACAGGCCCATTTGCTATAAACAACGAGCACGGGGATGGGTTTTGATCTTTCAAATGGATATTTTGAAGCATTGGGGTTGCTGTAAGAATCTCAGCTCTGAGTTCCCTCTCCTTTGTGGGGATCACAGAGCACTTGTAACTCCCCCCCAGGATGTTTCACCTGCTTTTCTCTGGGGGAACAAACCTTTGGGGCTGAGCAGGGCCACAGCAGGGCCTCTTCTGACCTCACCAGGGGCTGCTTTGGGTCAGCAAAGTCCTGTACCAGGAGCTTGAGCCAGGGTCACACAAGGACATGGGCTCTTCTCCTGTGGTAAATTGGAGATGTGCCCTCCTTCTGTGGCCTGATCTGGGATAAATTGAAATTCCCCCAGTCCTGTGGCCTGTCTGTGGTAAATTTCAGAAATACCCCCAGTCCTGTGGCCTGATGTGTGATAAATTGAAAAAATGCCCCCAGTCCTGTGGCCTGTCTGTGGTAAATTTCAGAAATACCCCCAGTCCTGTGTGTGTTAAATCTCAGAAATTCCCCCAGTCCGTGGCCTGTGTGTGGTAAATCTCAGAAATGCCCCCAGTCCTGTGGCCTGTGTGGGGCAAATTTCAGAAATTCCCCCAGACCTGTGGCCTGTGTGTGATAAATTTCAGAAATGCCCCCAGACCTGTGGCCTGTGTGTGGTAAATCTCAGAAATGCCCCCAGTCCTGTGGCTGTTGTGGTACCAAAGCCCCTGCTGGGCTCCAAGCAGCAGCTCCACTCCCATCAATTGGTGCAGCTCTGTCAGACAGAGCTTTGCTCCATAAAAAACACTGGAATTCTCAGCTGGAAAGCATCCAAGAAAGACTAAAAGGTTTCTCGAGCATATTTTATTATTTTTTGGTAGCAGAATTTCCACTCCTCCTCCCTAAAGTGCTGTATATCTCTTTTATGCAAATGCCATCAATCTACAAACTGTCCAATGCAACATTCAGGGAGACCTGTATTGATCCATCCCTAATCTGTGACAGCTCCAGCCATATTTCAGGTGATCAGGGAAGACTTTATCCTGTCCTTGCTCTGAACAAGCAGAAGCACATTTTGAATTTCCCGTATTCTGTGGACAAACCAGCTGGAATTGTGAGCCGCAGATGCTCACTTGACAGATGGACGCCTGGCCGTGTTGCAGTGTTTGAAATGTTTCCAGACCCACCAGATTGAATCCTGGTGGCCAACACGTTCCCAGGAGGGACCAAAAGATGTGGAAGTTGATGTTTAAGGGTTGCTGAGGCAAAAGAAACCTTCAGAAATCCAATTAGCAACAGGCAGGTAATGAAGAGAGAGGTCTCAGGGAGCTGCTTTACTGAAAGCTGCACTCTGAGGTGGAAAATAACTTGGATTCAGGTAGGTTAGGGAAAAGGTGAGTGCCAGGGGCCAAGCCCATACAGGGGGGTTCTGATATTTCATTGTATTGTAGAGGAAAGCCTAGAGTCTGTAAATCTGGGAAGAGGGAAGGGAGGTCAAGCCAGAGCCTTCCTGGTATGACCCCAGGTGAGAGGCGAACACAAGGTTGGTGGCAGAAGTGAACTCTGATCTCCTGACATGAGGGGAAGAGTTTGAACACATGAGAAAACACAGGAAGTTTTTTCTGTAGCTGTTCTGTACCTGCTGAAATACCATCAAATCTTCCCCAAGTGCTTTTTTTCTCCTTTCATTTCCTACCTCTCACACAAAAGTCTCCTGTAGGCAGCACATCCCACACAGTTCACCCTTGGATTCTCTGATACCTCCACAGCTCCATTTCTAAATCACAGAATCCCAGAATGGTTTGGGCTGAGAGGGACCTTAAATCCCACCCAGTGCCACCCCAGTCATGGCAGGGACACCTCCCACTGTCCCAGGCTGCTCCCATCCCCAATGTCCAGCCTGGCCTTGGGCACTGCCAGGGATCCAGGGGCAGCCACAGCTGCTCTGGCAATTCCAGCCCAGCCCCTGCCCACCCTGCCAGGGAACAATTCCTGCCCAATCTCCCATCCATTGCCCTCTGGCACTGGGAAGCCATTCCCTGTGTCCTCTCCCTGCAGGCCTTGTCCCCAGTCCCTCTGCAGCTCTCCTGGAGCCCCTTGAGGCCCTGGGAGGCCACACTGAGATCACCCCAAAGCTTCTCTTCTCCAGGCTGAGCAATCCCACCTTTCCCAGCCTTTCCTCCCAGTATGTCAGCAAACAAGCTGAGGACATCTCTGTGCACAGGGCATTTCCCTTGCTGCAGGTGTTTCACTGTCAGTTGAGGTTCAGATGAGTCCTGCAGTGGGGGGGTTCTGCCTTGTGACCCCTCAGGGTGACCATTCCCAAAGGATGGAGGAATCTTTTCCTCAGTAAGGAGAAAAGGACAGCCTTTTTCCATGGCAGATTAACCTCAATGATTTTTGTGTTTGGCAAATTATCTGAGAGTCGATTTAGGACAAGGAGTTTCTGTATCTCTGTCATATCCCTGTGTTAATTTTGCTGATGTTCCCCTGTGGAAGCCTTTGGTTGTCCAGTGCAGACTCAAGCAGCCTCGCTGTGCTTGTTTCTCTCCACATAACCTGACGTTTTAAGGGAAGAAAATTTACACACTGAGCAGGGCAATGAGCTGGAAACAGAGCAAACAGCGCTGTGAGATCTCCTAAGGGACAGTTTGACTGCACCTTCCCTCCCTTTCTCACTACCAGCCACAAAAATCCTCAGTCTGAGGCCAGGCCTCTGTGATGCCTTCCAAGTTTCGGTCCCTTTTTATCAGTTCTTGCCTGGACTCCTGAAAAATTCTGGATTTCCTAAAACACCCAGCAGGAGATGTCCTGGTGGGGCAGTTCAGCCCATGAACTTTATCCACGTTTGCTTCTCTGCTCTCTGTTTATCCATTAAAGCAAAAGGAAAACCCTTCCAGGCTTGAGGAGTTAATGTTGTTATTTGGGCAATGACATCATAGAAAACAGAATCATGGAATGGGCCAGGCTGGAAGGGGTCAGACAGGGTCACTAGTCCCTCCTCCCTGCTCCAGCAGGGCCATCCTGGAGCACAGGACTGGGCCAGGTGGGTCTGGAATACCTGTGCTGCATCTGGCCAGGGAGCAGCCCTGTGATGGGAAGGAATTCAGGAGTCTATCCCTGTACAGTGGGAATATCCCAATTCAGTCGCTTGGGGGAGGGCTGGGAAAAATCTTTCTGTTGCTAGGAAGGCCTTGCTCCCTTCAACATATCCTGGAAACCCTCTGGCTCCCAAAAAACCTTGTCCTGCTGCTGGCTGTACTCGGGTCAGACATTTCCTGAGGTTGGGAGAGAAGCATTAGTGGAGCAGATAGCCCCGACAGGAACAAGAGAGATGTGCAGGCAAGGAGAATGTGCTTTATTTCCCTCAATCCTGTCAGAAATGATTGCCTTTACTGGGATCAATCCAAGCATCCCTCACAACCTGCACAGAGGACTTTGCTAGATTTATTTTCTTAGCCTGCTTGTTCAAGCCTGTTATTAATCCCCTCGTCAGCTCAGCTCACTGGAAGAAAACAGAGCTTCTTAAAGAGTTCTTACTGCAAATAAATGCCTCATTAAGTTAAACACATTAACCTGAAAACAGTATTTATGTCAAACAGACTAATGAATGCCATTCTGGGGAACACACTTGGAACCTGCCCCAGCTCAAGCTGGGCTCCTCTGAAACACACCCACACACCCAAAAATTCACCCACAGGGAGAGGGAGGTGAGGAGGGGAGAGCAGGACCCTGAGTGATGCCTCTGCATTGTTAATTCCCATGGTGAAGGAGATTTAGGGACACAGGAGCTTCCCCCAAACCCTGAGAGCTGTACAAATCTACCCACTCCCTCTTGGGTGGTAAGAGAGAACAATTTTTTGATTTGTAACAGGAGTTTTGCTAATTTTGCCCCTCCTCAAGCATCAAACACTTATTACAAAGGATCTTTCTCAGTGTTTGGTTTAGGTGCTCACAATGGGATTAAATCTGTTCCAGACCACCCTGAGCAACTTGGGACAGTGGAAGGTCTCCCTGCTCAGGAACTGGATGGGTTTTACAGCCCCTTCCAACCCAAACCATTCCAGGATTCCATGAAATACCCAGTGAAGGGACTGGGAACTCCCTGAAAATCTCCCAGACTTCCCAGTTTAAAAGGCTTTACTGGAGACCAGCTTTTCCTTGCCCTGCATGGCTGGAGCCACCTCTCCTGACACAGATTTGCTCTCTCATGAGGGAAGAGCTGAGCCCCTCACACAGAGCCAGGCGTGTTTGTAAGAGTTCAGGGAGTGAGGACAAATCCTCTGGTGTGTCCCAGAGGTCAGGGACTGCTCCCATGTCCTGAGTGACCTGCAGGGTGTCCTTGGGAAGCAGTTTGATGGCAGGGAGAAAGCCAGGATGCAATCCCAGATTGGGCAGAGCACACTGTGAGTGCCTCCTGTGGAGCTGCCATCCCACATTAACATTCCAGGCCACAGCTCTTCCCTCCTTCATATCGAGCTCTGCTCTGAACCCAACGTCATTTGAATGCAGCTCAGAAAACCTCCTGTAATTCACCCAAATCGAGAGAGAAGTAGCCAGGAGGGGCTGAAGAGAACGACAGCAGCAGCCTCATACTAACGAGAGATTGTCCTTAGAGGTGTTTAATTGAAGCCTTCCACAAAACAGGCTCAAAACTTGATGCAGGAACAGTTGCACGCTGGAAAAATGCAGAGCTGGGGGTTGGTAAAAGGACATGGAGCGTTTAAACTGCGAGGTGTGGATGTCAATGTTCACTTCCCTTGGTGCCAGAGCGGGCAGGTGACCCCATCAATGAACACTGAAGTGGTTCTGACACGCCAGAACAAGGTCTCCACAAATAAACAGCCACGGGCCCTCTGTGTGGCCTCCACACAGCTCAGGCCCCGCTGTTCCTCCCAGAGCAGAGCCATTAACGAGCTCTGCTCTCCCAAAAACACCAATCGACAGAGCCACACGGCTGAACCAGCCGGGAGACCTGGCTGGCAGTCCTGGAGACTCTGGGTAATTGGCTGCTGAAATGAATGGGCAAAGGGGACTGGCTCCTTTTTAATGCCTTCATTAAGATCAGCTCTAGCTGGGGGCTCGGGGGGCTGCACACACCAACACTGCTCCCCATGGACAACACAGGGCAGGAGACGTTCAGCTCTTCCCCACGGCAGAGCTGGGGCTGCCTTCTCACAGGAGTCCCTGGAAAATCCACTGACTCCTTGGAAAGTCTGGAGGAGTCCTGTGTGTGGGATACTTTTGAAGTTATGGTGACAAGATGGAACCCAGCTCCGATTGGTGTGAGGTTCTCCATGGTTCTGCTGACTTAGAGGGGTTATTTTTAGTTTTTGGTTTTGTGTTGGCTCGTTGTTTTTAAGGGGTTTTATGTCCCAATCGTGTTCCACGAGCACTTGAGGTTTTTTTCGTTTCCATGTCGGGTGGTGTCATCGGTTGCCCTGTGGGGAAGCAGCAGGGAGAGGCAGCGAGGGCAGTTCGAGGACAGTTACAAAGAAAGGGGTTTCAGGTAATTAACATTTGACAGACAAAACATTTAGGGAAGGTATTTCCAATTACAGTAACAATCGGTCTGAGCCAAACGGCCCAGACAGAGAAAAGCCTCACCACGGGCAAGGCAAACAGTATCCAACTGAACTTGATGGTGATGAATTGATGGTGATGTTCACCAATAAAATCAAAAAAATCGCAACTTGTTTAACCAATCTTTTGCCTTCCAGCCAAAATGTATAAAAGATAGAGTCAAAAATTAAAAAAAAGCTTTTCCTACCTAACCTTCTGTGCCTGCCTCATTCTTCGTGTGCCTGAAACTACTGCAGAGGAGAGCAGTTCTGTCGTCCAGTGGATCTGGGTCTTCTCTCCTCATGAGTCTCTAAGAAGACACTCACTGCATTTCAGTTCATGGTCCCTATGTCACACGTGTGCTATTCTGGTTAGGGTGATGTTGTGGTGTGTTTTGGGGTTTACCAGTTTTCTGTACAATGGTTTGTTCCATGTACCCCCATGCTAAACCCTTCTTGGTTTCCCCCGAGTGGCTGTCTGGTGTCAATCACAATTATGGGTCCTGTCCATCACTTCACAGCCTCGCCCTGATGCCTAGAAGGTTCTAGCGAGGGTGTTGAGTGATTGGGCAGGATCTCCAGTCCCCCCCGCCAATGTATTGATTGGTTCTATTATCTGTCTTTTATGTTCTGGGTCACTCCCTTCACTCTTGGGATTAGTTCCAAGCTGTCCCCTTCCCATTTCCCCACCCCCCATACATGAAACTTAAGGTGCTGTAGAGAGAGAAAAAGTCGCTTTTGTGGGCTCTCTCTGAGTGTGTACAAGTCCTGCATGGGCTTAATAAACCCCAGTTGAATTTCTCATAAGAATCCTTCCTTCTTCCTCACCACTGCTCAGGCTTCTGCCAAAGGCAAGGACCCACAGGATCGGGGCTGTATCCGAGAACACAGAACCGTACCAATACTGCAGCATCAGTGCTCGAGCTGGCCACAGAATCACAGAATCACAGAATGTGAAGGTTGGAAATGACCTTCAAGATCATCGAGTCCAACCCAGCCCCGACACCTCAACTAGATCATGGCATCAAGTGCCACATCCAGTCTCTTTTTAAACACATCCAGGGGTGGTGACTCCACCACCTCCCCGGGCAAACCATTCCAGTATTTAATTACTCTTTCAGTGAAAAACTTTTTCCTAATATCCAACCTATATTTCCCCTAATGCAGCTTAAGACTGTGTCCTCTCCTTCTGTCGATTGCTGCCTGGAGAAAGAGACCAACCCCCAACTCTCTACAACGCCCCTCCAGGAAGTTATAGAGAGTGATAAGGTCACCCCTGAGTCTCCTTTTCTCCAGGCTAAACAACCCCAGCTCCCCCAGTTGTTCCTCATATGGCTTGTTTTCCAAGTCTTTCACCAGCTTGGTTGCCTCCTCTGGACATGTTCAAGCATCTCAATGTCCTTCCTAAACTGAGGGGCCAGAACTGGACACAGCACTCAATGTCCATCCTAAACTGAGGGGCCCAGAACTGGACACAGCACTCAAGGTGTGGTCAAAAAACGGGACTCAAGTTCCCTGAGAGCAGCACCACACCACCACAGGGTGATGAAGGTGGAAGGTTCCATCTCAGGGTTTGATGCTGTCCCATACTTTCTCTGATCAAAGGTGTTGTTTTTAGTCTTTATTTGTACAGTGGCTCATTGTTTTAGGGGTCTTTGTTGAGCAACTCTGCCTTCTCCAGGCCTTATGGGAGTCCATATCTGCTTATTAGATGACATAATCCTCCTCCTCAGGTGGTGTCGGAGTCCAGGGCATTCCTTTGGCTGCCCTGGATGGTCACAGACCTCGGCAGAGGGGCCTGGGACCCGAGAAAGAGGGTTTGAATTCTGGACAGGGGGGTCTGTCCAGGGGGGTTGCCTGGCACAGAGCCCAGGAAGACACAGGCTTTGATTTCAGTCCATGGAAAAAGCTTCCAACACTGAGAGAAGAATTACAAGTCACAAAGGTGTGAAAACAGAGGGCAAAAAAGACTCACTCAAACCACCAGAACCACCACCTGAAATCTCGAGTGAAGAAAGAAAACATAAACCCAAGAGGGTGGTTTGCCATTATGGATGAGAGGGGAGCAGCAGGGGCAATACCCCATGGTAAGGGGGTTTACATAACTGGAAACAATTTAACATGATTATGAAACATTTGTGAAGTATCTAACAGGCAACAGACAACTTTTTAACAACAGACAACTTTTAAATAGTGTTGGAACTTTACAATAACTGTTAATCAACTCTGCAAATTTATTTTCCACAATTCCACTGGGATTTTCTCTCTGCACCATCTCTGGAGGGTTGGAAGCAGGCAGTGGGGCTCTGGGGACAGTAGCCATGGAAACACTTTGCCAGACACGTTACCAAATCTGAGGTTTATCTCTCAGATAAACCCACTCAAGGCCCCAGATGTTCCCAGCGAGCTGCCACAGTCTGTGCTCATCATCACCCTGAGGGTGCTCTGGCCGTGCTCTGGCCTTGACTGGAAATGCCAGAGGATTAAACTGGCTCCAGAGCTGTGCCTGTATCCAAACTGTGCCTGGGAAAAGGGCCTGATGTGATCCTTAACTGGCCCAGGACCCAGCCCTGCCCTGGGGCTGATTGAGGGGCTCAGACCCACACCTGGCACCCTCTGGCTGCCCTCAGGTGCCACCTGATGCCAGCACCTCCCTCTACCTTCCCAGGGATCCAAATGAGCAGAGAACCAGGCTCTGCTCCTTTTGCAGCCCCCACGGGACATTCACAGAGTGACAGGAGTATTTTTGGCCCCAGTGCTGGGTGACAACATTTGTTCCACCCCACCTGAGGCATCTCCCCTGCCACGAGGCCCAGGGCAGCCAATCCAGCAGCCAAAATCCTAGGAGAAGGGAAGTGCGGGGGATTTTTTGGCTGTCTCTCCTGCACTGTTTCCTTGGTTTCAAAGCAGCATTGCCTGAGCAGCAGAGAGGATTGAGGGACCCAGAGGAGCTGTCTGAAGTGGCAGAACATGACTTTAGTACACACTGACTTCCCCAAGTCCTCGTGGCTGGGAAAAGTGTTGCTTTCCTCCCAGCACGGTTTAATTTGCCCCTCGCTCTCCCTGTGATCAGCCACTCAGCCCTCGATAATATATCTCATTTCCACAGGCTCTAGGTGGTGTTTAAAAAAGAAAAAGAGAAAAAAACCTGATCCTTGCATGCAAAATATCCTTCTGAGCAAAGAAATAACTATCTGCAAGGCCTAACTGAATTATCCCCTTATCAATGGTAGGAAATAATCCACTTGAAACATGAAGTACAAGTGGAATGAAAAGCTTTTGCAAGTGGCAGGCGAAGAAGAACACAGTGTGAGTCTCAAATAACCCTGCTTTTCCTACATGGAGAAATAAATTTTTCTTGGAATCATTTCCTCTTTCAGTGCATAATGAAGTTTCTCAATTGCTCACCCTTCCACCCCCCCTCTAATACAATAAAAGGGAAATAATCCCTCTATTTGCAAAAGTCCTGAGAAGAGAGTTCAGGCTGCTTGGAGCTCAGCAGGGGCACCTTCTACAGATGTTGATGAGATTTCTCCTTTGTTTTGTGGGACAAGGGTTGTATTTGCCGATTTGTGCCTCAGGGTTTAATTAATTCTCATTATTTGGGCTCTCTGGCACAGCCACACAGATCCCCTCAGCCAAGATATCCTCAAAATCCTGCCTTTCTCCATGGCTTTGCTTCTCCTTGTGAGCAGAGAAAGCCTGAAGGAAGGAAGAGGTTTATAAATAAAAGCCACAGTCCACATGGATTCCCTTCTGGGAAGGTTAATTCAGGGTTCTGGTTAAAGACTCTCAGTTCTGTCTCTTCCTGTCTCTCTCTCCTGCTAAAGACAATCCTTTATCCTTTGTAATGGAGCTGTTGAATCCCGTCAGGTCGGATCATCAGCTCCTGGGAGCAAACAGGGACTGAGAGTTTGGCCAGATAACGACTCAGAGCTGGCAAAGCCCAGCCAGGGCAGGGCTGCAAAGCCCTTCTCCAAAAAAAGGGCTGAATCCCAACCCCAGCCCAGCATCCTTGTGCTCCCACAGGGGCTCACCTGCACATCCTGCCTTTCCTGGCACTTTTAATTTGATTTTTATTCTCACTATCCAGAGGAGAAGTGCAGAAGTGAAAGATTTCACCATCTCCATACTGAGTTTTCCAAAAGCCCAAATCAGGAATTAGCCGGGTTTGGCTCTCCAGGAGGAAACCCAGAGGGCAGGGGAGCAGTGAGCCCATCCCAGCACTGCTGGGGACAGGCTGTAGATCTTGAATTAACGACAGCCCGCAGTGTTTATAATGCCTAAAACAAACAAACCAAATTCCCAGATAAATGAAACTAATTAAACATGCTGCTATAAAAATTAAAGCTTCCCTTGTTTGTTTGGGGATTTTTTTTTGGTGACTCATGGGTTTTTTTGCAGCTTTGTTTTTGTTTTGCCTGTTGTTGTTGTTGTTGTTGTTTTCCAGGGCTGCAGCAAATCTGAGAACAGATTTGCCAACAGACTGCAGGGCTGGCCTGGCTTTTGGTTCCATGTGGAGGAATGTTGTCACTGGGCTTTAAAAGGCTCCCAAGGAGTCACAAAATCATGGAATGGTTTAGGTGGGAAGGGATCCTAAATCCTACCCAGTGCCACCCCTGTGCCATGGCAGGGACACCTCCCACTGTCCCAGGCTGCTCCCAGCCCCAGTGTCCAGCCTGGCCTTGGGCACTGCCAGGGATCCAGGGGCAGCCACAGCTGCTCTGGCAATTCCAGCCCAGCCCCTGCCCACCCTGCCAGGGAACAATTCCTGCCCAATCTCCCATCCAGACCTGCCCTCTGGAAGTTTGAAGCCATTCCCCCATCCTATAAATGACAAGGCCATCAATGGGGTTCATCACTTGGGGGTTGTGGCTTTTCTCCCCCCATGAGCTCACAGAACCTCTTTGGGGGTTTGTTCCACTCTGCCTCGTCCTGTGCCAGCCTGTGCCTGGGGACTGAGGAGCAGAGATGGGACCAGGCAGAGCCAGGCAAGCTCTGAGGCAGCTTTAATGGACTGGAAAATTCCAGTGCTCCCAGATGGCACCACAAGGCAGCGGTGGATGGAATTCTAACCACTGCAGCTGGAATGTAAGTGACAGACTCCAGGATTCACCACATGGATCGTGAATGTATCACATGCTCAGGATTCCACAAGTGTAATTTGCACAAGATTGATTCCCAGCAGCTTTATTGCTGGAATAAGGAAGTGGTGCTCCAATGACCTGGGATTGCTGGCGAAGCCTCTCCACACAGGAGCCTTTGGATTCACTCCCACAGGGGTGGGGAGTTTTGCAGAGCAGCCTGGGCACATTCCCAGTGTGTGAATGTAGCAGAATTTCTTAGAGAAGGAGGACATGACTTGTACTTGGACTGTAGTTGAACTACCCCAGCCTGGGCCCATTTTGAGGCCTGTGAAGCCTGTTGTGCAGGTAGAAATTCTCTGCCAAGTTTATGGTGCAGTTAGAATTAGAGTTTAAAGTGTTAACAAAGGAGAGTGAGTGTTTTAGCAGTTAACAAATATAGTAATTAATATGAACACTTTAGCTGCCTTAAGAATAAGATAAACAATGTATGTTTACATTCTTTTCTGTACTGTGCACCAATAAAAAACCACCACGTAGAAGTGTATATAACCTGCCATTTTAGCTGAAATAAACAAAAAACATAGCATTAACCATATTAGTCAGATCTGTGTTTTGCTGTCGTCCAACTTCCCATTATTTTACAAGTTCCCTCGCTTCATGTGAATATATCTGTGCTCCAAGGAAAAGCCCCGGGATGGAGGGATGCCACTGGGGCTGCTGGGCAGGGAAATTGTGAATTGGGGAAACCAGAAGAGATCCCCCAGACCCGAGGAGTGGCTGCCTTGTCTCTGCTCACACACACAGTAAATAAACAGGGAGTGCAGGGGAGTGAGGGAGCTGTGAGCCATTATCCGGGCTGTGATTAACAGCACTGCTGACAGACGCCTCGGGGCAGCAGG
This sequence comes from Trochalopteron elliotii, assembly GCA_024734555.1. Taxonomy (NCBI): domain Eukaryota; kingdom Metazoa; phylum Chordata; class Aves; order Passeriformes; family Leiothrichidae; genus Trochalopteron; species Trochalopteron elliotii. The sequence continues at coordinate 238,950 of JANPWX010000613.1, forward strand.
GAAACGTGGCCAAGGGCGCTCAGCACTTCAGCACTTGGACATATCCAGGCCATTCCAAACAATCTCTTTTGGCACAGCTGCTGCAGATGGTCCCGACAAGAAGGAATTTGTCTGGCAGACTTGAGGAGTGCTTTTTGTTTGTTCTCTCTCAATTTCGTGATGCACGACCTTGGGTTAGTCCTCGGGGTGGGAGTGCAGATCTGAGTGGGGAGGAAGATGTTTACCAGCACTTATGGACTCCTCAAGATCTGTCACCACGATATTGTTAATGAATGTCACTGTGAGAACTCCAGCCCAGTGCCCATGTCTGGTTTGTCGCAGCTCTGCCTGGAGAGGCTGGAGCTGACAGGGAATGAGACCCTGGAGATGCTGAGGCTGACTCAGACCTCTTTGCACCAGGATCTCTTTGTAATTTAGCTCATGCCTGACAGCAGGACTGAAATTCCCAAACAGTCACCAGCCAATCCAGCCATTCTGGGAGGGAGACTGAAATTCCCAAACAGTCACAATCCAATCCAGCCATGCTGGGAGAGGAGACTGAAATTCCCAAGCAGTCACAATCCAATTCAGCCATGCTGGGAGGGAGACTGAAATTCCCAAGCAGTCACAATCCAGCCCAGATTCTGGGAGCAGAGATTGAGCCCAGCATGGTTTCTCAAGGCTGATGGGCTCCCCACAGCCAGGCCTGGCTGCTACTGCTGCTTTGGGAGTCTGGTGCAGCCCTGCAGCAGTGGAAAGGTTGGTGCCCACAGAGTTCCTGGGATTTCTCAGCTCTCCAGGGGGTTACAGCTCCCACCCTTCTGCTCAGGTGGTGGAAAGGAGCAGCACAGGCCCCTCCTGTGCCCCTTGTCCCTCCTGCCATGAGGGACCAGCCCAGCACACTACCCCTGTCCCCGTGGGTGGAGGGAGAGTCCTGCCCTGAGTGCTGGGCAGGGACAGGGCAGGGACACGTCCAAGGCTGGCAGAGCATCCATCAACACCCTTGGCTGCCTCTGGAATGAATCCACCCTCCCTTCCTGAAGTGTGTGATGAGAACTCACCAGAATGGAGATGGGATTCTCAGGTCTGGAGCAGCGTCCATGTTTTAATTAACAGTGCAGGAGAGGGAAGGGGGTGGGGAGTGAAAGTCCCTCCCCAGACAGGCAGAGGAGCTTTGCTTTCCCATTTCATTCTTGTTTTCATTTCCTGCAGCCAACACAGAGCAGCTCCATCTCATTTGCAGTTTTCAGCCCACAGGGCTGGGAAGAGCTGAGAATGACATCAGAAAGTGCAATTCTGTGGCAAAAGCTGGAATATTTCTCATTGATGGTGTCAGCCACGGCCATTCCAGACAGAGCTGGAATTGATTGCTCAGCCCTGGGATCTGTGGAGTGCTCCAGAGGTCCTGGAAGGAAATTATGCTTGGATTCATCCTGAACTGCAAACCACAGGGACCAGGCTGGTGCCTCTCAGGGGTTCCAAGGGCTGGGACAGCAGCAGGCATTGCAACCTGCATTTGTGGGGAGTAGCAGAGGTGTGACACCAGGAACTGCCCAAATCCATCCAGAATTCAGGAAAACACTGGAGAAAAAGCCAATTCTGGAGGAGGGAGAGAGAGGCAGAGGAGAACTGGTGAGGCTGTGGTGCTCCCTGACCATCTCCAGGAGGGGCACATGGGGTCAGGGCAGTGTTACCCCAGGATTTCCCTTTTCCCTGCCGCAGCCTCCCCACTGCAGGGTGAATTTTTGCCCTGAAATACTCAGTTTCCCACTTCTGTTGTGCAGCAGGAATTTGTGCCCAGCTGCTCCCCACACCAATGCTCTACTGGAAGCTCCATCGTGGATTTCTCCCTCATTCCCATCTCCCTGTCCATTGTAGTGATAAATGAATAAATCTGGGAAATTCTAAGATTCTTTTTAAACGCCATTTGCTGACTCCAGCATTACTCACAAGTTGTTTTTTTTTCTGTTGTTGTTATTTCAAGTGTTTTTTTTGTTGGTTTTTTTAACCCAAGAGAGTGACAGCAAATAATTGAACAAATAGTTCTGAGCTTTTCTTGTTTGGCATCTTTTAAAATGAGGGCATTTTTTCACTTCTTTCAAAGTGTCTGTGAACATTTTCATTGATAATTGTATGAAGACACTGAAATAATCACTGAAGATTTTACATTTAATGAAAATTTAGTTATAAGTAAACAGAAAATGTCAATAGGATACTAAATAATAACTCAAAGAAAAAAAAAAAACCCTCAAGATATTTAACAGCCATAAAAAAAAATCCATATTTTCCTCATATTTTTGGAAAAAGAGCCGCTACTTGTTTAAAAAAAAAAATCAATAAGCACAGCTACTCCTTTGGTCTTTGATTATCTCATTTTGCAGCCATTTTTGCCAGGGCAGAGCTGCAAAGAGCCTTCAGTTAATCAGGAAAAAATCCCAAAGGCTTTGGAAAGCTGCAGGATTAACTGAGATCACTCAGAGCCATCCCTCATCAGGTGTTTCCCGGGGGTGAAATGGAGCAGTTGAAGCCCACCAGCTCCTCCTGGATGGAAGGAAATTCCATCTTCTTGCTCCCAGCTCCCAAAGGGCCAGGAAAAGCTGGGATTTCATTCCCAAAGGTTTTTTTTCCTACTACCTGTGTTGTCAGTTCTGCAGCTCCCTATAAACTGTGTTTTTTCTCCAGCAGCATCTCCAGGGATGGAATCTCTCACCCTGGGCTTGTTGTTCCCTCTGCTGCTCCTGCTCCAGGCTCTGGGAGGAATCAGCTCCAGTTTAGGCTGGTCCTGGGGTCTCCATTCAGGTTCCTGAAAATGGAGGAGTTTCTCCAAAGTGACAATTCCAGCAAATCCTGGAGCTGTGGCTCCCAGAGGCCTCGGGTCTCTCACAGGTCCTGCCAGTTCCTGCAGTGTCTGGGGCAGCCAAAGGCTCCTCAGCCTGGACTGAATCCTGAATTTATGGAAGTGAATCCATCCCAGTTTTCTCCATTCCCTGTTGCTTCTCCAAGCAGGAATCACTTGGGAATTGGAACACATTTGCCCTTCAAGCAGCCTCTCTCAGTGATCTTTTAGACTCAAACCAACCTTTCTGGATGCCCACCTGAGGAATTTCCTCCTGGATAAATGTGGAACATTTCCCTCTGGAGGAATTCAGAACAACCCAAGGGGACACAGAGGTTCTGGGGCATCCTCTGGAAGCACAGCCCCTGTTCCCACCCCAGCCCAGGTGCCAGACAGGAGGAATTACTGCTCCAAATGCATGAAAGACTTTTGTGTTCCAAGCTGGGAGCCACTGGTGGCAGTGATTGAAATTCCTGTCACCATCTGAGGGGAGGGAGCAGTCCCAGCCACATGATCATCCATATGCCCAGCTAAATCCACTCCAAATTGATTAAGTTCCGCTGAAGGAGACCTGGAAATCAATCTGTTCAGGCTTGCTTGGAGAGAAACGACAGCCTGGAGGTGACACAAGTCTGTTTTCATGGCTGGCCCTCGTGGGAGCTCACGTTGCACCTCCCATGCCTTCCCCCAGGTGATTCTGCTGGCAGAGATAATCAGCTGCCTTTGGAATCAGTGCAAAATACTTTGTACCAATCTCGTGCCTTTCTGGGGCATTTCAGGCAACTTGGGATTTCCAGCCAAAACCAAGCAAAAGAGAAGTGTTTTTTAGGAACAGAACAAATGTTCCTGGTGTATGAATGTTCCCAGAGAGGGGCTGGAGTCTCATCCCTGGGGTATTCCAGAGCCACACGGACACAATCCTGTGCCCTGAGCTCTGGGATGGCCCTGCTGGAGCAGGGAGTGCCACCAGTGACCCTCTGTGGTCCTTCCAGCCTGACCCATTCCATGAATTTAACACCTCATATCCCAGGATTCCTGTTCAGCATTCCCAGTAACGCCCCTGGAGGGGCTGGGAGTCACCCAGGTCTGTCCAGCTGTCCTGGTGACAGTTCCCACCCGTGTTTGCTGCTGCTCACGGCAGCCTGGGAGGTGCTGGAGCCTTGTCCTCCGTCTGTTTTCCGCCTGTTCTGACTTCATTTGTTGAATTATCCAGTAATTCATTACAACTAAATTTCATTGGGCTTTTGGCCAAGGTTTCTCATCAAAAATGACACGAAGACAAATATTGTCGTTATTTGCCCAGCTGTGCGGCTCCATTGATATTCCCTGCAGGGCCCAGCCCGTTATCAGAGCTGAGTAACACTGATAATAAACCCATATCTCTCCCCTGCAGAGCATCCAGTGTCAACACAGGCACCTGAGCAGTGCCCAAACCTCGGGGCGGATTTAATCCTCCTCCACACTCACTTTGTTCACATGGACTCGCTCTATAATCTTCCAATTGAACATTTCTGCAGCCAAACCCAGGCAGTTTTTTACAGCAGAACGTTCCACATGAGCGTGCTGGATTTTGTGTATTCGCATTTCAGGCAGGGAAAAGAAATACCCAGGCTGCTTCAATAATACATCAGGATCCTGTTCCCACATTGCCAAAACAGAACATTTGTGTTTGTATTCCCAGTGACTTTTTGTTTAAAGTATCTTTGTTTCCCGACATAAATATTCCTTTAAAAACATGCAACTGGCATAGAACATTTCTCTTTCATCAAATGAAATATCTTTATTATCCCCAAATGCCTGTGTATTAACACTCCCAGCACTGGCATTTCTAGCCTTCCTTCTGCACTGCTGAGGAGCAGCAAACACAAATTTGCTGATGGAATCCATGAGTGCTGCCCGTCCTCCCAGCCCGGGGAAGGAACAAACACGAGCTGAGTGTGAACACAGCAACTGGATGTTTTTGTCCCCCCGCTGCAGGAGGAACACGGTGGGGGTGTTGCCTCAGAACAGACTGGTGCTCCAGGAGGAGGGGAGGGGTTGGAACACCCAGCACAGGATGTTTAGAAACCACCGTGAGTGCTCTGCCCTGGGAGGTGGGAAAGGGACAGGACACATCCTTTGCTCTTCCTGTACCATGAGACTACAAGAGCATCTCTGCTATAATTCACCCCTCTGATTTACAGCTCTGCTCCCTCTCAGCCCTGGCAGGCAGAAATGAGCTGTAAATCACTTAAATCCAAGGATTTCCCTCTCCCAGCCCGAGACAGGGATGGCTGTTGTGTCCTCACTCAGGTAACTCATCTCCCTGCGGATGTCTCTTCAGGTAGGGCATTTTAAAAGCTCCACGAGATAATGGGATATTTTAATAGATATAATACTCCCAAAAGCATCATTTGCATTCCAAACTTTAATGGATCTGCTCCCCAAGCCCCTCCCCACACACCCATCTCCCTAAATTTGTGGGAATTTAAGGATAAAACATCCCAGCCCCCTATGACCAAAGCTGCCTTCGCTGGCTCTGATTCAAACAGCCCCCGAGTTTAGACTGAGATTAAATATTTTGTGTGTGTTTTAACGGGGAAAGATTAATTGAGCTTTTTTTACAGGTTTAATGCCTGAGCCTCCATTTGCATTTTAAGAGGCGTGATCTCATCCTGCAGAGTCCCGTGTTTACCACCCGGAATTGATCCCAGCTTTGATAGGTTATAATTAAAGCAGGCACATTAAGGATTTAATAGGCCTTCTTATTGTGAAGAAGGATTAAAGGGGTGGTAGAATTCACACGTAAATTTAATGGCTTTGATTAAACAAGGGCACAAAGGGATCCGTCGGTTCCGGCTCCTGCTCTGACCTTGGGAAAGTCACCTGGGCCCAGGGCCGGGTCTCTGTAAGCTCAAGCTCTGCTCTGAGCCTGTTCTACAGAGCTGGGCTTAACTCCTTTGCACCTCGGTCAGTTCTCCTCGTAAGAGTTGCAAATCCCTTCCAACTGCAGAACAGGGACCTGGCTTTTGGGATCAGTTGGGATTTCTTGGAGTTTTCTCTGCTCAAGCACTAAGTACAAGGGACAGAACAAGAGGAAACAGCCTCAGGTTGTGCCAAGGGAGGCTCAGGTTGGATATCAGGAAAATTTCTTCATGGAAAGTATTGTCCAGCCCTGGCACAGTTTTCCAGGACAGTGGTGGAGTCCCCATGCCTGAAGGGATTTAAAAACCTTGGGTGTGACACTTGGGGACATGGTCAGAGGTGGCCTTGGCAGTGCTGGGTTAAGGGTTGGACTCTATGGTCTCAGAGGGCTTTTCCAACCTGAACAATTCCATGAAACATCATCTAAGTTGAAAAGCAGTGCCAGGGAAGAGCCCAGTCTTGTGTTGAACATGCAACTTTCCATTAAAATGGGGAAAATTTCAGCTTTTTTTTCTTTAAAAGTTACTTCTGTGAATGAGGAACCATGGTCTATTTCCTTGTTCAGGAATTCCTGGTACTTTTTGCAGGATTCTTCCAGAAGTGATGGCAAATCTTCAGCTGTGATGTGACACTTGCACCACAAAGGGGAAAATCCAGCCCAGAACTGACGGAATGTTTGAGGGCAGCTCAGCAAAAAAGCAGCAAAATCTTTCAGCTCAAAATGTGTCAATCTGTTCCCTTCACTTCAAAAATGTCTTGTGGAAACTTCTGAAGCTTCAGTTCAGTAACAAACATTCCCTTCCCACCCCAGTTTCAGTGAAACTAAAGGATTGAACCACAGGGATTTGCCACAGAGGAGGAATCCAAATTTTTGCTCGGCTTTATCCAGATGGCTTCTGCTTTGTACCCAGAGAACCTGAATTGAAACAAGAGAGGGTTGACTTGGGAACAGCTACTCCGTGGGGTGAACAGCAAAAGCTCTCCTATTCCCTGTTATCCTTCTTTTCCTTTTTTTCCCCCTTTTTCAATTCATGAAGCTTTTGATAGGACTGTGTGGTGAGAAGTCATGGATTGGCTTTCTGGGCATTGATTTTTAGGGCAAAATGAAAATCCAGCCTGGAAGGAACATGGATCAAAGAGCTTTTCCCAAATCAAACTCTGGGTCACTGCTTGTTTGGCTGGGGAAAATCGGGAATCACACCTTAAAATCCACTGGTAGGAGTCAGAGCTGACTCCTGGGAAGGTCTCAGCTGATTCCTGACAGGATAAGAGCTGGAATCAGGAGCTCAGGGCAGAGATAAATGAAATGGAATTTGGCTGCCTCTTGTCACAGGCTGCCAAACACAGGCAATTCCCTGAAAAAGGGAAATCTTTCCTGAGGGGGCAACTCCACCTCAGCTCAGCTGTGCTTTGGCTCCAAAACCCCACCTGCCCATCCCCAGGGGCTCCTGGTGAGATCCCCTCACGGAAAACATGGATTTCCTGAACCATTCCCTGCTCTGTCAGCCCAGGGAATCAGGACAGCACCTGGGAGAGGTTCAGTGCTGCTGATTTTCAGCAGCAGAGCCTGTCCTGCTCTGACAGCCCCTTCCCCTGGCAGGGCCATGGGCCAGTGACCACCTGCCTCTGCCTGCCATAAATTATTCACCTGCAGTAAGGGGGGATGAAAATTTAATGAGGAATTGTTGGAGAATGCTGGAACGCAAGGAAATGGCATGGAAGGGCTGAGATTTAGGGATGCAGCACAAGCCCTTGTCTGCAACCAGGCTTGTTAAACCTGATCATTTGACCAAAAATATACATTTGTAGAACAAATCTTTTTGTCTCTACCTGTGAAAAAAAAAAGCAGTTTGTTTGAGAACTTTGAGATTTAAGGCCTATGAGATTCGAGGCCTATAAAATTTCCCCACATTTGGTTCCCCAGCCTGAGCTATTTGTCCATCATCACAACCTCTCAAACAGCCAAAGAGTTTATAAGTTTCTTGTAAAAAATGCACCATCATCACACGTGTTGAAAGCAGAATGCTAAGCATGGTCATTAATTAACTTATTAATTTATTATACAATTAATTTTTAAAATATATCTGCCCCATTTGTACCACTGCTGCATGTAAATGTCCCTTCTGCACAACTTAACTTTAATTTTTTACCCAATCTACCTGCAGCCTTGATTCAAAATGCTCTCAGAATTACTTGGGGATGAAGAATTCTCTGGGAATGGCAAAGGAAGGAATTAATTTCACCTGCCTACACGAGCCTGTGGATGCACAGAGGGGACAAGAAACCTCTGCCCTGTCACACCCACACTGTTCTGCACTGGAGTTCACCAGTAAAAACCATCCCATGGGAGCAAAAAGGCCTGAAAGGGACATGGAGCTGGGAAAAACACCCAGAATCAGGTGATTTTGGGTTGATATTTTTGCTCTTCGAGTCTCTGATCTCTCCTCACACTGCCATCTGTACAAAGCACACGTTGTACATATGGGATTTTTATTCACACTGTCAGGGGGAGCTGGATTATTTCCAGTGATTTCAGCTCCTTCCCTTCAATATCCAGGGGGAAAAAAAAGGTCTTTCTGCAGAACGTTCTTGTTGAAGCATCAAAACAACGTTCACTTCCCATTGTTTTTGTGCATTTCTGTTGCACAAACATTGCTTTTCATCTCCCTTCTGTTTCCTGGGGCTTCTGCCCGGGTTTGCACAGTTTCCACCTGTGCTGGAAGTGATGCTGCCAGCAGAGCTGGGGTGGGGCTGAGGCCAGGGGAGGTGCTGGCAGCAAGGCTGAGCCTGGCCATGCCAGGGGTGGCCTGGGCACACTTTGTCACCCCCTTTGTTCAGGGTCACAGATGTCCCAGGGACTCTCTCTGGATGTGGAAATGAATGGAGCATGTGTTTCAGAAGGAGCCAGGAATGCATCCATTGGGAAGTGCTCCAGTGCTGACCACACTCCAGGCTCTAAATATTCCAGCCCTGGGCTGATCCCACAGCGTGGGCAGCAGGAAAGGGATTGGGGCTCTGCCCCTGTGCTCAGGTGAGACCACACCTGCAGAGCTCCCCAGCCCTGGGCTCAGCACAGGGAGCACCTGGAGCTGCTGGAGCCAGGCCAGAGGAGGCTCCAGGATGATCCAAGGGATGGAGCAGCTCTCCTGGCAGGCTGGGACAGCTGGGATTGTTCAGCCTGGAGAAAAGAAGCTCCAGGGTGACCTGACTGCCTCTTCTAGGACCTGAAGGAGCTAGGAGAAAGATGGAGAGAGACTCTTTCCAAGGCCTGGAGTGCCAGGACACAGGGAATGGCTTCCCAGTGTCAGAGGGCAGGGCTGGATGAGAGATTGGGCAGGAATTGTTCCCTGGCAGGGTGGGCAGGGGCTGGGCTGGAATTGCCAGAGCAGCTGTGGCTGCCCCTGGATCCCTGGCAGTGCCCAAGGCCAGGCTGAGACAGTGGGAGGTGTCCCTGGGGTGGCACTGGGTGGGATTTCACGTCCAACCCAAACCACTCTGGGATTCTGTGATTTAAAAATGGAGCTCTGGAGGTACCAGGAAATCCAGGGGTGGGGGGAGGTGTTTGCCTCCAAGAACTTCCCAGCCTTGGAAATGAGAACAGAGATGGGAGGGGATCCTTTGGGACACCTCAGAGACAAGGCCAGCAGCAAGAGCCCCTGCGAGCCTCTGCCATCCCTGGGCTCAGCATCCCCTTGCCCTGCTGGCAGCCTGGGCCACTCCTCCCACCCACCGGTGCCACAGAGGAGCAGCAATCCTGCCAAAACCTAAATAGAGGCATTTCTGGGGAACTGGAGGGGAAAACAACGCCACAGACAGTGTTTGTGGAGTCCATAAATCCACGTGCTGATAAATTACCGTGGAAAGTGCCTCGCACAGACACAGAATCCTGATCCACAGGGGCAGCTGATGATAATGACTGCACAGGTTGTTGCTACCAGAGCACAACCAGTCTATTTTTCTCTTTTATGACTCTCCATTCTCAGGAATGCATCCATCAGGAAAAGAACTCCTCTTAAATGCCGATTTCCTTTGGTGAGCAGCCAAGTGGCAGTGCCACATTGGCTGTGCCTGTGGCTCAGGAGCTGAGCCCCAGATTAACAACAGCTTTGCTGCTCTGTGTCCTCCTCTGCAGCGAGCTCTGGACAAGCTGCCACTCATTCATTCCTTCATTCACTCCCACTTGGTGCTCACGGGGTGATAAACCCCCTCCTGCTTCCTCCCGTCCCAGGAATTAGCAGAGAAACTTCCTGCTCCTTGTCTGTGCTGCTCTCAGAGATTGTCTGAGGTGATCAAACGGGAGCTGAGCAGTTGCTTCTGATCATTCAGACCTTCTGCCCCTGCTCTGTGTGATTTTTCCAGCCATATCCGTGGGGATTAGGAGGAATGTTGGTATCACTGCTGCCTTCACTGCTGGTTTGCTTCATTAGCAGCTCTCATTTTGGACTGGTCTGCACAAAAAGCTCCCTGGCTCGGGTGAAATGGTGTTTAAATCTCCTGACAGTTGTTCAGCAGCAGGGTGTGATGTCCAAGAGCACTGAGAAAAGAGCCCTGGTGGGCTGTTCATCAGCCTGCTGTGCCAGTGCTGTGTTTTGGATGGAGTTTGGATGGAGTTTGGATGCTGACTCATCACCCCCACAGCAGGGACCAGCAGGGCCACCCTGTCTGAAGGCCAAGTTGAGCAGGAGTGTGACAGAAACACCTCCAGCCCAGTGGCCTCCCCAGCCCCAAGGGGTAAGAGATGTAAGGATGAAGTTTGGGATGAAGTTTGGGGTGAATTCTGGATGCATTCAGAGGCTGGAGGGGCAGCTCCAGCTCCAGAACACATTCAAAGTTCATCCCAAAATTTGCTTTAACAAATCATAGAATCCCAGGATGGTTTGGGTGGGAAGGGACTTAAATCCCACCCAGTGCCACCCCTGCCGTGGCAGGGACACGTCCCACTGTCCCAAGTGCTCCAAGCCCCAATGTCCAGCCTGGCCTTGGGCACTGCCAGGGATCCAGGGGCAGCCACAGCTGCTCTGGCAATTCCAGCCCCTGCCCACCCTCACAGTAAATTATGAGTTTACTTTTCCTTTTATTGGATTTTTCCGTGGCATTTCATATTTTTCTTCTTCACCTTCTGCTGTCTGGTCACCTGTATAATTTTTTTTGCTGCTCTGGGAGGGCTGTGAGAAGCTGATGTTTTGCAGAAGAAAGCTGTGACTTCCCTGGACACAGAGAGATGAGGAGTGGGGGATGATGATATGGATCATTATCAGGAGGCTTGCAGGAGAATAATGGGAGCTGACAGTGCTGGATTGGAGAAGATGTTTACAAGATAAATAACAGCAACAATTTCATTGGAGCCGCTGACTTAGAAATAAGAACAGGGATATTTTTCCAGCCAGGAGATGACACATTTTATGCTGGCTCCCAGTTTCACATGGCACAGCACTGGGGTGAGGCTCTCTCTGCCTTCTCGAGCAGAGCGGTTTTGTTTTGTTTTGTTTTGTTTTGTTTTGTTTCCAAGCTGAGAAGAACACTGGGATGAGCTCCTGCTCCTGCTGCTGACCCTCAGCTGAGGGACACAAACCAGGCTCAGCCCACGGAGCTCCAGGTCCTGCTCAGACTTGGACAACAAACAGAACTCTGCTCAGGTGTGTCCTGGATCTGTGCTCCAGCCAATGTTTTATTAAATCCCAGCTGCAGGACAAAGTGAAATCCCAGCCTGGCTGAGGCAGAGCTGAATTCTCTGTTTCACAAAGGTCAGAACCTCAGGCTATATTTTTGTTATCGTTGTTGTTGCTGTTTCTCAAATCTCTGAAGTCAAAGCCAGTGACCCATCGTCCTCCTTGTACAAATCCCTCTCTCTGCTGCTTGGTGCTCACACAGGACTGAGCCCTCCAGGCCTCCCAGTTTCTGAATCATCCTTGTTCTGCTTGCAACCTTCTCCTCCTCCCAAAACATCACTGTGGGATCAGCAGAGAAGTTAAAGATTGTTGAAATGTAGGAATGAGTGGTTTATCTACTGCTGCTGCAGCCTGGATGAGCAATGCTTAAAAATGCAGTTTTAACATAGCTTTAAATGTGGTTTATGTTGGACTGAACCCATTTTATGTGGCATTTTCTGGCTGTGGTTCCTCAGCCATTGGATTTGGGATTGTTCTGTTCTGCCCCATTCTCTGCCTCAGCTCCTTTTCATTAATTTCACCTCCACAGGGTTAAAGAACGTGTCATCCTGGACAAGAAAGGAGCAAAAATTCTAGAAAATTATAATTAAAATCCCAATTGATAATGGGGGAATCCTGGAATGGTTTGGGCTGGAAGGGACCATAAATCCTACCCAGTGCCACCCCAGCCATGGCAGGGACACCTCCCACTGTCCCAATGTCCAGCCTGGCCTTGGGCACTGCCAGGGATCCAGGGGCAGCCACAGCTGCTCTGGCAATTCCATTCCATGGCCTCACCACCCTCACAGAGAAAAATACCCAGCCTAACCTTGTTTGTTTGGTGTGTTTATTTATTTATAATTTATTATGAGGGAAGATCTTATAAAAGGCAAAGCAAATCCAGCACATTCAGCTGAGAAAAGAGAGCTGCAAACAACCAGTGCAGTTACTGGCTGGAAATGGGTTAAAACCCCTCAAGCTGGAGCTCCCCCTCCCAGCTGGGGGTTGGCCCATCTCCCTCAGGAGCTGTGTGGGAATTCTTTGCCTGGTTGGAGACAGCCCTGGTGCAACTCCCACTGCTGTGGAGCAGGACATGAACAAGGTGTCAGTAACAGCTCCTTTGGCTGGAAAATTCCTGAGGTAGAACAGAGCTGACAAACTCTGAGGCAGCTCCATGCCAAGCAGGATCAGGTTATTCTGCTGAAGGAACTGGAGCAGGAACCCAGGGGATGAGCCAGGGGGAAATTCCTCTGAGGACTCTGCACAGCTGAACCTTTAGCTGCAATAAAAATAAATTAATATTCTCTCCATGGCTCAGAGCCTTGTGAGCCGAGCCTGGAACAGCCCAGAGGCTCCCCTTGCCAGCACCATGGAATGGCCCCTCTGGAAAGGGGAGTGACACAAAATCCCAGAATGGTCGGGGTTGGAATGGACCTTTGGGATCATCAGGTCCAACCTGTGACCCAACAGCCCCCTGTCATCACTGAGAGCCACATCCAGGCCTTCCTTAAACACCCCTGGGGGGGAGGACTCCAAACCTGCCAATGCCCAGCCACCCTTTCAGGGAAGAAATTCTTCCCAATCTCCAGCCTAACCCTGCCCTGGTGCAGTTCATTGCCCCCTCGTGTCCTGAGCCCAGCTCCTGAATCAATCCAGGCCCTTTTCAGCTCCCATTTCTTTCTGGGCTGGGTTGTTGGTGTTTTGCAGCCCCTGGTGACATTGTGAGCACTGCAGGGGACTCGTTCTGCTGCTCTGCCCCTTCAGCTGTGGGGAAACAACGCTGGGTCTGGGACTGGGCCTGCCTCAGGAACTCTGCTGTTTATGGAGATGGGAGAGGTTGGAATGCAAAGCCAGAGGGAAATCTCTCCTTCCAACAGCCACCCAGATGTGTCCTCACAGTTCTACCACTGGAACTTATCAGCTCTGTCAGCCACAGCTGCTGTCAGTGAACAGGGACCAGAGAATCCCAGACTGGACTGAGGGGAAAGGGACCTTAAATCCCATTCCATTCCACCCCTGCCATGGCAGGGACACCTTCCACTGTCCCAGGCTGCTCCAGCCTGGTCTGGGACACTTCCAGGGATGGGGCAGCCACAACTTCCATGTGCCAGGCTCTCTCCACCCTCCCAGAGAACATTTCCTCCCCCAAATCCCATCTAACCCTGCCCTGGCCCTTCAGCTTCAGTTGCACCCATTTCAGTTCCTGGAGAGCAGCACTGGTGTCTCACAGACATGGATTCACTCCTTGGAAGGAAATAGAAAGAGAGAGAGAAGAACGTCTGGAAAGTGTTTTAGGGGAAATAGGAACACACAGGAAAAGGAAGGACTAAAATTGGGTCTTTCTTCCTGCACCTTCCCCACATGTTTTTCCACAGCTTTCCCATTTCTCCTTTAACATTTTAATTAAAAGCATCATCATAATCATAACAACTAGATGATGAGTGTGTTTGTGGCTGACTTGAAATAATCCCATCCCCAGCTGATAAACTCCAGTGCTGAACACTCCAGCACCTCCTTTTAGGATTTATTTTGTCTATGATGTGGTTATTGCAGCCCATAAACAAGAAGCATCCTCAAGTTCCCATTATAATAAAACTGTTACAATGCACTGCTTTTTATGTAGGAATTAAGGAATGTGTTTTTGCATGACTGGAAATTTATATATTTAGTTCATAGATTTATATGGAGATTTTTCAAAGGAGTTTTTAAGTGTGAAACTGCTGCGCTTGTGGTTTGTGAGCACAGAGCCTGTGCTGGGCAGGGAAATGAAAAATCTGCTCCAGAGTCACCTGGGTGCTTCAGAATCCTTGGGGAAGAGATAATTACAGAGGAAATTATTGTTTCCTGAATAAACAGGGATTTCTTCCATCCAAAATCCCTTCCTTCCACTGAACAAGACTGGAGAGAAAGCAGGAGATCTCCTGTTAGTGACAGAGTTTGGGCATCAGGATATGGTGAATGTATTCCCACCTGCAGAGCTGCACCACCCCTGGGAATTCCAACATCAGCAGCACCTGGAGCTGCTGGAGAGAGCCCAGGGGAGCCCCCAGGGCTGCTCCAGGGCTGGAGCCCCTCTGGAGCCAGGCTGGGAGAGCTGGGGGTGCTCCCCTGGTGAGGAGAAGCTCCAGGGAGAGCTCAGAGCCCCTGGCAGGGCCTCAAGGGGCTCCAGGAGAGCTGCAGAGGGACTGGGGACAAGGGCTGCAGGGACAGGACACAGGGAATGGCTTCCCAGTGCCAGAGGGCTGCAATGGATGGGAGATTGGGCAGGAATTGTTCCCTGGCAGGGTGGGCAGGGGCTGGGCTGGAACTGCCAGAGCAGCTGTGGCTGCCCCTGGATCCCTGGCAGTGCCCAAGGCCAGGCTGGACATTGGGACAGTGGGAGGTGTCCCTGCCAGGGCACAGGGGTGGCACTGGGTGGGCTTTCAGGTCCCTCCCAACCCAAACCACTCTGGGATTCCCTGCAGGAGCTGGCAGCATCCAGGATCCCTCAGGGACACCACCAACCAGGATCCCTTTGCAGGCTCTGCTCTCCAGCCCCTCATTCCCCACTCTGGGCATGTCCAGGATGTCCCATCCAGGTGCAGAATCTGGAATTTCCTTGGTTTGCTCCACACCATTTGTGATTTCCTATCTCTGGTTTGTTGAGGTCTCTCTGCAGGGCCTCTCTGCCCCCGAAGGACCCAACAGCTCCCAGACTGGTGAACTTGCTCAGTGTCCTCTCAGTGCCATGTCCAGCTTATTTATGGGATGTTGAGGAGCACAGGCCAAGGATGGAGCCCTGTGGGACCCCACAAGTGGCCAGTGCCAATGTGATGTCACCCCAATGCCCCTCACACATGGTCAGGGACACCTTTGTGACCACAGGAGCCCCTGGAGCATCAGGAATTCCTCTGCCATCCACCAGCAGAGCCGTGGAATATCTCGGGCTCAGCAAGTTCCACCTGCACCATATTGTAATAACTTGGCTGAGACTCCATTATCTTTATGCAGGAAAAGCCAATTCTTTATTATCACAACTCATCTTAGACAGTTTTTACAGACCCCGTGTGCAACTTTAATTGGTTAATGGCTTTCTTGCCAATTACTGTATTGGTTAGTAAAAGGTATTCTACTTGTCTATCAAATCTCTCTGTTCTTGGACTGTTTACATATTTTCTTTACTGATTCTCATGGGACAAATCCCTTTTTATTGCAGGTACATTTGTTTTTAACTCAGGAATAGCTTGTTGTGCTAACGAGTTTTCATAACAAGATTGTTTTCACATGGGAACTTGCAAATTACTTAAAAGAACTGACAGGCAAACTTTGGCAATTTAGCAGAGCAGGCCTGATTTTATGAGACCTTTCTGTTACAATTCTTTTACCTGTCATGACAGCACCAGGCAATTCCTGTGCAGGGAAAGGCTCTAGAGGGAGGGGAAATCTCAGTAGCAAAGCTCAGAAGAGCTGTGATCCAGGGGGAGGTTTGGGATGGGAGCTCCAGACATGGTTTCTGTCAGCTCTGCAAGTTCAGCACTTTGTGTGAGAGTTTGTGTCGATTTGGAAAGACAGGTGTCTGCCAGGGAAAGCTGGAGTTTCCTTTGGAATGGAGAATGTAACACCCCCCTCTTCTAAATTATTATAATTTTGCAATTAAATGCTTTTCAGGCAAAGATTTGAGATAAGGAATAACAGTTCTTTTCTAGAAATATTAAGAATACAAATGTAGTAGTACAAAAAACAAGCAAAACAAAACAAACAGAAAATCCTATAACCCCTGCCAGAGTCAGAACACTGCTGACCCCCTGTTGTTGGTCAGGCTGTTGGTGTCAGCCCAGTCCAGCCCTCCTGCAGTGCCAGATGTGGTTCTGCTGGAGCAGAGATGATCCTGGAGAAGGGCCCAGTGGTGCTGAGATGGGTCTGGGCTCCCTCTGGCAATCCAGTGCACACAGGCTGTGCTGCTGTTCTGAATGCCAGCTTTGATCCAGGTGGGAATGCTGGGCTCCTCCCCGGGGTGGGATGATGGAATTGTCTCAGCCCTGCAGTGAGCCTGGATGGCCCATGGACAGCAGAGATCCCCTGGGGGGAGGGTGGCTCCTGGAAGGGAGAAAGAACCCGGCCCCAGCTGCTTTAACAGCTGCACATCGACAGAAGGCACCACCCCTCCCCCTGGAGTTATGAGGGATAAAGAAAAAACACCTCCCCAACTGCTTTCAAGAGATGAACCAGAATACACTTTTTTTTTTGGTTACATAACCCAAGACAGGGTTCTGTGCTTCACCTCCTTGTGCACAAATTTGGGGTTAGTGCTGCTCTGAGAGTGAGCAGTGAAAGCCACGGCGTAATTCAGGGCTCAGGAGAAATATTCCAGTCAATACTTCAAACCCAAGTGCCAATTTTCATTTAACTGAGATTTAAAATGTCAGTGTGCATTTTTCTGTGGTCCCTAAAACAAGAGGGAAGTAACCTGAGCAGAAACTTCCTGAGAGTTAATTTGCTGTCATTTTCCTGAGCCGTGTAATTTGATTTTTAAAAATTTGATTTAGTTAGAAAGACGGAAGAGAGAATTTAAGAAATAATTTTGAAATGGAAACAGTCATTTCATCCCCAATTTCCAGATTTTCCTGAAAATGAAAGTCGTGGCTCTGGCATTATCTGGGGGAGGGCTGAAACCCTTGATTAGAAATGACATCTTCCCATAACAGCAAAGTTAAAAAATGCATTATTTCAGTGAAACCCCAGCATTCCATGGGAGCTTTTGCTGTTTGGCATGCTGGGAGCATTGTCCCATTCCATGGAGCTCCTGGCTGTCCTGGAGGAGCTGGGGTGAGGATAAAACAGACTAGGAATAACATCCCCCATGACCTGATCCCAGTGGGCAGCAGGAAAGGGATTGGGGCTCTGCCCCTGTGCTCAGCTGAGACCCCACCTGCAAAGCTGCCCCAGCCCTGGGAATTTCAACATCAGGAGCACCTGGAGCTGCTGGAGCCAGTCCAGAGGAGGCATCAGGAGGATGCAGGGGATGGAGCAGCTCTGCTGGGAGGAAAGGCTGAGACAGCTGGGATTGTTCAGCCTGGAAAACAGACCAGGGTGATTGACTATGGCCTTCCAGGACCTGAAGGAGCTGACAGGGAAGATGGAGAGAGGCAATTTCCAAAGGATGAAGTGACAGGACACAGGGAATGGCTTCCCAGTGCCAGAGGGCAGGGCTGGGTGGGAGATTGGGCAGGAATTGTTCCCTGGCAGGGTGGGCAGGGGCTGGGCTGGAATTGCCAGAGCAGCTGTGGCTGCCCCTGGATCCCTGGCAGTGCCCAAGGCCAGGCTGGACACTGGGGCTGGAGCAGCCTGGGACAGTGGGAGGTGTCCCTGCCATGGCTGGGGTGGCAGTGGATGGGATTTAAGCTTTTCCAGTCCAAACCATTCTGGAATTCTCTGTTGACACCAGGACACTCCACACTCATTTTTGTCCCAGAAAACCAGTCCAGTCTGGATAATCTGACATCCATTGGTGGGATGGACTCCATGGCCAGTTCTGAAACTGCCACTGAGGGATTTCTGTTGAAATTAACTCCTTTCTCCTCACATTTGTTACATTCTCAAAGTCTGTGAGCAGCCCTTGAAAAGCTCTGGGTCTTGTGAAGATGAACTGGTGGGAGCTGAGAGGGCAGAAGGTTGTGGTGCCCTTCAGAGGGCCCAGAACAGGCTGGGAATGGCCATGGAGGCACCTCCTGGAGCCCAGGGAGGGGAAATTTGGCTGTTCCTGATCCCTGTGCTTGCCCAGGAGAACAACAGGAGAGGTGGGATGAGGGGGCAGGGCAGGGCCCAGGAAAACCAAGCAGGATTTGGGGTGTCCCATGCCAGGAACCAAAGGCTGCCCAGAACCTGCTGCAGTGTTGGGAGGGCAGTGGAAGGGCCTGGAATTGCAGATGAATCATGGCAGGATAATATTGCCACAAATCAGCACTGCTGGGTTTTCAGTGCTCAGGGGATGATGGAAAGCTCCAAAGTGATTTATCCCCTGCTGATCCATCTCCCCTGCCCTGCTCCCCAGCCCATAAATCCCTGAACCATCCACCAGGACCGTGTTTCCCTGCTCAGAGTCAGCCAGGCTGCTCAGGGCCCATCCAGCACTGGGGCAGGCAGGGAATGAGCAGAGTTCTGGAGCAGCAGCCTCCTCCTCCTCCCACCACACCTGGAGCTCCTTTCCCCACCAGGTTTGGTGCAGGGATGGAGCCAGGGACAGCAGAAGCCCAGCTCCAGGGAGTGGAAAGTTCCAGTTTTTATTGTTCTGGTTTTATAGGAGGGGAGGAATAGCTCTGGGAAGCCCCAGAGCAGCAGGGATGTGCAGGAGGGGTTATCCAGGAACACTGGGACTGTCACATTCCTTTCTTGCTGTGTTCCCATCAGCTGATGAGTTCCCTGCTCCTGCCCTGCACAAAGCACAGCTCCATCTGCCCGGATATATAAAATACATCCCTCTGAGGGGGGCTCCTCTGCACTCAGTATGGATCTATTTTTAGGTGTGCAAACGTGAGCTCACCATCACCAAGCCAGATGGGAGGAATCAGCACCCCCAGTGGGGGCTGTTGCCATTTCAGCCAAGCTCAGCTGGGGCAGATTCTCCTCCTTTGGAAGGGGCCACTGACTGATGGACAAGGTGGGATTGGTCAAAGCTTGGACTTGATGATCCTGGAAGTCTTTTCTACCCAGAAATGTTCTGTGGTTCCAGAGGAGTCTCTGGCAGGTGGAGCTGCACGTCCCCGTTCAGCACCTAAAATGAGAGATTAATTCAGTTTATTTTCTGAGTGCTTTGTTGGACTTCACTTTAATGTTCTACCAGTGCTTGTCAGGGAGAATAAAAACCCTCCCAAGGGGCTCTGCACTTCCTCAAGGTGGGAGAGGGGTCAATTCCTGGCCTTGAAGGCAGCCCTGGAAGGCGCTCCCAGCTTTGTCTTCCCAATTAATAAAGGGTAAAGGACACTTAGAGAGATGCTGTGTGCCTTGGCTTAGTCCTTGGGAACTGGATATTCCTCGTGTTTTAGTGGATTCACACATCCAGGTCTCTCAGCAGTGACCCTCCCAGAAGAAAATCCAACTGTTGCTGCACAGACTCTGGAATTTTCCAAGGGATGTGAAAGGGTTGTGCCTTCAACAAACCCATCAATCACCGTGGCTACAGCAGAGGGTGGGGTGATTCTTGTCAGCTCTCATTAATTTGAAAATTAAAAATGAAGCTTTGAAAACATTAGGGGGAATATGAATCAAATAATCATTTGAAAATGTACAGCACAATAAATCCAAAGTGTTTGTCTGACCGAGGGGATTTGGGCAGTTTGAGTGATTAGCTGCAAATTTGCAGATCATAAAAATCATAAACAACTGCAGGAACAAGCACTGAGCTTAATCATGTGGCTGAGGGGGCAGTGACAGGGACAAAGGCTGGGTTTATTTGGGGTCTCCCAGGCACACAGGACATGCAGGGGGTAGGGAAGGAGCACATCCTGGGATTTGCCCAGGCATTCCTTCCTCTGTGTTCTGCCTCTCTCAGCCAGATTGATGGGCTGGGGAAATCCCAAAACACAGGATTTGTGCTGTGCCCCAAACAGTTCTGGGGCTGGCAGGTGCTCTGCAGGCAGGGGAGGGTCACAGGGCCTGGAGCAGCTCAGGGGCAGCAGAAGTGGCTCAGATTTGTGTTTGTGTCACCTCAGTGCCCTGGCAGGGACACCTCCCACTGTCCCAGTGTCCAGCCTGGCCTTGGGCACTGCCAGGGATCCAGGGGCAGCCACAGCTGCTCTGGCAATTCCAGCCCAGCCCCTGCCCACCCTGCCAGGGAACAATTCCTGCCCAATCTCCCACCCAGCCCTGCCCTCTGGCACTGGGAAGCCATTCCCTGTGTCCTGTCCCTGCAGCCCTTGTCCCCAGTCCCTCTGCAGCTCTTCTGGAGCCCCTTGAGGCCCTGCCAGGGGCTCTGAGCTCTCCCTGGAGCTTCTCCTCTCCAGGGGAGCACCCCCAGCTCTCCCAGCCTGGCTCCATAGGGGTCATGTCCAGTCTCAGCCCTGAAGTGACCCCAATACCAGCTGAGCTGAGCTCAGTGCTCTCCCACACGATGTTACACAGCTTTAAGGCACCCCTGGAGCTTTAACAAAGCTCCACCACAACCCTGGCAGGGAAACTTGGGGTGGGGGAATCCTCTCCTGCCATTCCCCTCTCCCTGGAATCCCTCGCTGTCCCATCAGGTCACTGGGGAGCAGCAGAGGCTGCCATGGCAGCTGGACACTTTGTGTCCACGTGGTTCTCTTCCCTTTATTAACTCCCAGATAATTCTGCCCTGCCCACACAGGAATTAATATCCCACGTGGAAGGGAAATCAATGTAGGAGAGAGCTCTGCCTGCTGTTGGTGGCAGCAGGGAGGATTCCCCTGCCAGGTGACTCTTGCTGGGACAGAGGGGCTCCTTGTGCTGCTGGGGGAGGCCTGGCCAGCAGGATGGAGATCTTTACTGGAGGAACTGGGACAGATTTCCTGAGGACAGGGGTTTCAGGGGAGGCACCAGGGGGGAGAGGTGGGTGTGCAGCAGCTCCTCCACACTGTCCCAGGCTGGGGCAGGGCTGGGGACACTCAGGGGCTCTGTGGAGTGCCCCGGGTCCCTGGGAATTGTGACACTGGCAATGGCAAGAGCTGATCAAATCCAGCTGAGTTCCCACTCCTCTGTCCTGGTGAGGGAGTGAATTCCCAGTCAGGCCATCACAGCTCCGCAGTGAAATCCATGGATTCAACTCACTGCTGGTTGAGGCAGGCTGATCCACAGGTGCCCAGGTGGGTTTGGGGTGATGGGTGACCTGGGCTGGCCTTGCTGTAATGAACACAGGCCCTGCCTCCCCCAGACCCTCCAGAGCTGTACAAAGCACCACAAGGGACCCCTGTAAAAACACCCTTTTATCTCCTCCTGTCAATGTGAATTTTCCAACATCAGGGCACGTCAACCTTTAACACCTCCTGCACCTCCAGCAGCCCCACCTGTGTTAGTTATTTTTCCTTTATTATTCATTAAGAAATATCCATCTCAATCATGCCTGGATTCCAACCAGCTCTGCCTCCTCCTTGCAGAGACCAAAGCAGCCTCTCCCATCCTGGGTCTAAATTCTGAGGTGAGGTTTTTCTGGGCATTTATAAAGATTTGTTTTTCTTCACTGGGGTCTGAGCATTAAAGACAGGATTCAATGGGATTGAACCAAGTCCACCTGCTCACATTAGTGCCTTCAAAGCTGCTTTGTTTTCTGTTTGCCTGCTGCAATCAATGACCCTTCCCAGCTGAAACCATGCAGGACACACGTACCAGGGAAGTCCTTCTGTTTTAGAGGAACAAACTGCACAAAGGGAGCTGCAGGAGGCTGTGCTGGCATTGGGCTCTGGCTGCTCCCACCCGCTGGGGAGACAAAAATTCTCTAGTCAGAAGCAAACCACATTAAATTTGAGAAATACAGTTAAAAGTGGAGCCCCCATCTCATCCCCCGCCCAAATTCCCGGCTCAGGCCTGGCAGAGACCTGCAGGCTGCTGTGAAAAACTGCAGAACACTGAGCATTTATTGACCAAACCCAAGCCCAGGTCCAAGAATACGAGGTTTTATTGATTTGTTTGCTTGTAGCCGGTGCTTCCCCCTGAAAGCTGCAGCATGGCCATGATTTGTTTTCATCTCCAACTTTTATATCTCTATTGATTTAGGACAGGCAGGAACAAAAAGGAGAATTGAAGTTGGGCCTTCAGATCTGTCCTTTCTTGTGATTGCCAAGAGCTTGAGAGCTCTGAGAGAGAAATATAAATTTATAAGTGCAGTTATCAGGGTATCATTGCTAATGCACAGTGAAAAACGCTCCCAAGCAATTCATTAAAGATGCTTTTTGTATCCCAAGGAAAGGACACAGCCCATCCCTGTGCCAGCCAGACATGGGTAAGGTCACCTTATCCATGAGCAGATCTGGAGAGCAGCACAGGCCTTCCAAATGTGCTCCTTTAAGGCCCTCAGTTCTTCAGGAGTTGTGTGGCCACACACAAATACAGAAAAATATGGACTTTTTATATATATATACACGCACAAAACCCTTATAATTAGATTCCAGTCCAAGTCCCAGTGCTCCTGTAAGGCAGTTTATTTATTCAGATCAATGGGCACAAGCCAATGTATTGATCCAGTATAGAAAATGTTATTATTTGCTGGAAGATTTCTGCTATGGATGGCTGGGAAAAGAAATTGTGTCAAGGGTAAGGATAGATTAAAGCATCAGGTGGGGAACTGCCCTCAGTGGAGCTCTCCAGGTTCTGTACAGAGGAAAGAAATGAACCCTGACTTTGTTCCACAGCAGTTTCAAATTCTCTTTTCTTTCTGCTGAAGAACAAACCCAGAATATTTTCTTGACACATAATTTTGCAAATCTTCTTTTTTTTCTGCCATCTCTCTCTCTTCCCAGCACTTTCTCCCTCTCCAGCTGCAGAGAACCCCCCATCCTGAAGTCTGGTGTGATTCCCCAGGAGAAGCACAGCAGCTTTTGGTGACAGGACACAGAGCAGAAACATTCTGACCATCAAGGATCCCACTGCAAATTCCAAATGCTGCCCATAGCCTCAGGGAAATCCAGTGGAGGGATTCTGCCAGCTGGTAAACCAGGGAGTGAAATTCCATTTGGAATTCTGCTTCCCAAGGACTGAGTACAGAACTAAAGCTGAGAAAACTGGGAAATGTCCCCTCCTGTCAGGGAGTTGTGCAGAGCCAAAGGTCCCTCCTGAGCCTCCTTTTCTCCAGGCTCAGCCCTTTTCCCAGCTCCCTCAGCCCCTCCTGGGGCTCCAGACCCTTCACAGCTCCCTCAGGATTCTCCAGACCCTTCCCAGTTCTGTTCCCTGCCCGGGGAAGGTGCCTCAGGTTGGCCCTGAGCAAACCCCAGAAGGTTGACTCACATTTTTCCTGCCTGAGGGAGAGGGACACACAGCTCCTGCTCAGCCTGGTAAGATTGTGGTGCCCAAACCCCACAGGTAGCCTGGAAAATCTCATCCCATTGATTCCCTCTGCTTTGCAAATGGGAATGCCAGGTCTGATTCCCAGGGCTGGCACAGGAGAGGGAAGGTCTGGGCGCAGTGACTGCCAGGGACCCTCTGAGCTCTGCTCCTTCCCAAATCCTGTGCCAAACAACCTCCTGCCACATCCCAAAATCTGTGCAAACAACCTCCTGCCACATTCCAACAGCTGGGACAGGCCCCACTCCATGGTTTCCCTGCCCTTCCAGCTCTGCTCCTTCCCCTGAGATGCCAGCAACATTCCCAGATTCTGAAAAAGGGGAATATTGGGGAATATTGGCATTTTTCAGCACAATCTCCCAGCTGGATCCCTGTTGCCAAAGGCCAGGACGTGACACGTTCCAAGGTGCTCTGCTGGAAGGGCTTGTTGGAGCACAGAGCTCCTCTTTATCCTGGGCAGCAGGTGCACAAACCTCCGTCCAAAAAATATTTGCATGGACTTGGCATCACCTGCAGAGGCAGAGCCATCATTTCAGGGTGGGAACAAAGGAAATGGGAATATTCCCCCCTGCCCAGGCCAAGCAAATGGCCACTTTTATAACCCCTCTCTGCTAATCCACCATGTCCAGGACAGCAATCAGTGCACACTCTGTTTTTCATCGTGGTGCTCGATGCAGAAAAAAAGAATAAAAATGAAGTGAGACAGTATTATATTTCAATTAAAATGCCATGAAATTTTTGGCTGTGCTTTTTAATGTGATAATGTTAATTAAACCAAGCTCTCGTGTTCTGAAGTCTTATAAAATGTCTTGGAAACGAATAAAAAATAATACTAGGAATAAAATTGGGCTATTTATCTACCCTGAGATTAAAGGGCTTCTTGTTTCCTTTGTGAATTTAGATTTCCAGAATTAAATGAGTGTGAAGTAATGATATTTTTCAGTAGAATCATTATCATTTTTATTGCAGTGGAATGTGTGCAGCATTTCACTGTTATTGTACTTAACTCACCTAATTGGGCCTCTCCTCTCCCTCAGCCATGGGCTGTGCTCACATGGGGATCAGGCCCCAAAATCCAGCCTTTTCCACCAAATTCTTGCCAATCTAATTTTTCTGGAAGCTCCTCTCTGCTGGAGGGCTGCAGGCAGTAGGTGCAGAGCTGGTTTTTGCTTAAATATCCCTCAGAATGGCCCAAAAATTCTTTTTAACCTCTCCACAAGGCCTGGTTTTGTAGTTTATCCATACTTATGAAGTATAATACATAAAGATATACATAAAACACAGTTTATTATATAAATATATAAAATGTGAACCACAAGTAGAGTCCCCAGCATAGGCAGGCCCAGGCATGGAGCAGAAATGGGGATATTGGGGACAAATCTGTCAGTGTCCTTTGGATGAAGTAATGACTGCTGGGAATTGCACTGGGAGAAGTGAACAGGGAATATTGAGGGGCTGCTGTGAGCTCTCTGCCTGCACAAAAACAAAAACCTGCCACTGAAATAACCTTGGCAGGGCAGAGCAGCTCTGGGGCTGGGCTGGGACACTGTGGAAAAGGCTTGGGAAGAGGGAAAAGCTCCTGATGCAGATCCCAAAGGTGCTGCTGGATCCAGCCCTGAGCCTTGGCCCTGCCCAGCTTGGCTCTGACATTTTGGGCACATCCTGGGGACATTCTGTGCCCTGAGGCAGAGCCAGGCGCTGCCCAGGGATTGCAGAGGCAGCTCCTGGTGTGGGCACAGCTGGGGCACCAAAACAAACACAAGGCCTGGCCATTTCCAGGTATTTTATCCACATTTGGAGGCCACTTTCCCAACGTGTGGGGAGAGCAGAGAATTCCTTCAGGGCTGTGCTGTCCCAGCTGAAGGGGACACTCAGCAGGAATCTGATCCTGGAATGAACTGGGTTGGGAAAACCCTCTGAGATTGAGTCCAGCCATTTCTAGCACTGATCGTGTCCCCAGGTGCCACATCCACAGGTTTTTAAATCCCTGAAGAAATGGTGACTCCACCACTTCCCTGGGCAGCTGTGCCAGGCCTGGAAAACCTTTTCTGTGGAGAAATTTTCCCAATATCCAACCTACACTTCCCCTGGCCCAGCCTGAGGCCGTTTCCTCTCCTCCTGGCCCTGTTCCCTGGGAGCAGAGCCCGACCTCCACCTCACCAGGCCTCCTGTCAGGGCCTTGTGGGGAGCCAGAAGATCCCCCCTCATCACATCCATCTCATTTCTCACCCCACATTAATGCATGCCCAGATTATGGCAGGAGGAAGAAAGGAACCCTGTGTATGGGATTGTCCTGGCTATTGTTTGGGGACTTCAGGAACAAATAGAAGTGATAATGATCCTGTCATTCTCACCATGAGATAGAATGCGACTTTTCCTGCAGAATTCCACTTTTCCAGAAGCATCAGAAACTCAGAGTGATCCTAGAAATACAATACAGAAAAATACATACACAGAAATACATAGAAATAGATACATGTCCTTGTCCTGGCTGAGATGTTTCTTTGCCACAGTCCAGGATGTGTTTGGAGCAGCTGCTGTGCATCTCCACACCCTGAAATCACTTTGTGGCAGAATCTGAAGTGTGATATCCAGGATTTGATATCCATTTGTGTCTCTATTACCCTGAGTCAATGCCATCATTTATATTTTCCTCCCTTCTTAGCAATCTGTTTTGATTTTGTCAGTCATTGACCTTTGAAGATTTATCCAATCAAATTTGTTATGCTGGAGTGACAGCTGAGCTGGGCACAGAGCTCCCCTGCATCTGCTGGCTCCTCTCTCTGATCTGGAGCAGAGAAATCCCAGCTCCCAGCCCAGAGAGGGGCAATAAAGCTGGGCAATCGCCCTGTGGACTGCAGAGGAGGTCTCTGCTGATGGCACAGATTTGTCAGCCTGACATTCTTTATTGCTCTTCAAAGCCCAGCCTCTAACGGGGACTTTGGGACCAGAGACTGATGACAAGGCAGGGATGGGTCAGGAGTTCTCTGTCCTCGAGGCTTTGCTGTGGTTTTTCCTTCCACTCCAGGCTCTGAGCAGAGGAAATTAAACTGAGGAGATTTATACCAGAAAGGAGATGTTGCTTGGGCCTCTTTGGGCTTTTTCTCTTGACAAACACACTCCCCCCACTTCTGACTCTCCCTCCAACTTCCTAAATTGCTCTGGGAGATGAAATATTCAGTCAGAGGGGTGGGGACTGGCCCAGACCTGATGATTTCAGGATCTCACTCTTTAATTGCCTTGGCAAGGGGCACGTGGGGAGCTTTAGTGACAGAGGCACCGAATCAGAACAGATTTTCCTGTAATTCCCAGATTTTAAAGCAGTTTTGCAATTCATGAAGCTGCTGCTCTACATCAAACGAGGTTTATAAGATTTTTCCCCTCTCTAAGTGCCAAAGGCTCCTGAAGTTGAGCATGCATAGAGTAGGGGAGGCCTGGGACTGGGTCCCAGTGGCCCTGCTGTGAACCAGGAGTGACAGCAGTGAGGCCAGGGAGGGGTTAAGGTTGGTGACAGTGGCACTGGGGTGAAGCCCCTGTCTGTGGGTGTCCTGAGTGGCAGCTGAGATAGACACAGGGTGGGTCAGGAACAACTTCCACCTTAAAAGTGCGTCATGTGTTCTCCACACCCTGGAGAGCATCTCCAGCAGGGCAGGAACTGCTTCCTGGAATTCCCATCCTGCCTCCCCAGAGACCATGGAATCACAGTGTTTGGGTTTATGGAATCACAGTGGTTGGATTTATGGAATCACAGTGTTTGGGCTCATGGAATCACAGTGTTTGGGTTCATGGAATCACAGTGGTTGGATTTATGGAATCACAGTGGTTGGGTTCATGGAATCACAGTGGTTGGGTTCATGGAATCACAATGGCTGGGGTCATGGAATGTGAATGGTTGGGTTCATAGAATCACAGGGGTTGGNACAGTGTTTGGGTTCATGGAATCTCAGTGGTTGGGTTTATGGAATCACAGGGGTTGGGTTCATGGAATCACAGCGTTTGGGTTTATGGAATCAGTGATTGAGTTGGAAAAGATTTGAAAGATCATTTCATTCCACACCTTCCACTGTCCCAGGGTATTCCAGCATGTCCTTAGAGGCTTCCACAGATCCAGAGGCAACCACAGCTGCTCTGGGAACCTGTGCCAGGGCCTCCCCACCCTCCCAGGGAAGGATTTTCCCCAATATCTGCTGCAGGAATCTTCCCCTCGGTGAACCCAGAGCCTGGCACAAACCCTGTGCTCATTTTCACCCTCCAAGCACAACCAGCACTTTTGGGAACTTCATTCCCAGTGTTTCCTGTGATGATGTCTGAGCACCCAGCAGTCAATAACTAAAAGCTGATACCCACTTTTAATCACACCAAATCAATGCTCCATAAGGAGGAGGTTTAGAACTTTTTTTATGCATCGCTGCCTACACTGGAAAGAGTCATTCGCACCCAAATCATCAATAGAGCCTGAACTCCAGAGTAGCTCCTGGATGGGATCAATGATGCCAGTGGAGCAGGGGAAGGATGGAACAATGAGAGGGAGGGGAAAGGGGTTAAACTAAACAAACCCTTTTGGAAATGTTTTGTACTTCCTCTAAGACACGGGCAGGCTCCCTCAGCGTGCTAGGCTGTAATTTGGGAGGGATTGTCGGGGTCTGGGGAGGTTTTCGGCTGAGCTGGTGCTCCAGAACCACCAGAGGGCAATGGAGAATGGAGCCAGAGCCGTGCCCGGGCTGTGCGGGGAGCAGGAGGTGCCTCGGTGCTCTGCCCTGAGCACCCAAAAAATGCCAGCACGCAGAGGAAGGGGTGCAGTGTGCCAGGCACAGCTCCGCGGCTTGTTTGGGAATCGATGGGGCTTTATTCCAAACACAACATCTGTCTGCCGGAGAGCTCCGGCTCCCCAAATCCCGCCGAGCCCGGGCAGGCGGGCGGGCTCTCCAGAGCTGCGTGTGACAATATCGATCTCCCGGCTAAGTGTCCTAATGAAACACAAATCTGCTGTCATTTGCTGAGCCATCTGTCACCAGGAGACGTGAGAAATGCTACAAGCAGAACAATAACTGTAATTCAATTGGCGAATCCAGCCCCTCTCAAAGCGCAGGGCCCAGCCTGTGGCCTCTGGGGCCGACGGTGTTTTCTGTGTTAAACCTCATCAAAGGGCAATAAAGGAATCAGTCAGTGGAGTATTAAAGGCATTTCCAATTATGGGCAAGGAACTTGTTGCAACAGACCTCTCCAGCCTGGTGTGGTGATTTCAGATCCATCTGTATGGCTGGAGCAGAGCTCAGTGTCCGTGGTGTTCTGTTGTCCCACAGAAAGGGAAAACTGCTGGAGAAGGAGGAGAGCAGGACATGGTGACACTGGGTTAATGGAGAGGTTACTCTGCCAACCCTCCCCAGGCCTCTGGTGATGCAGGACTCCCTTACTTGGGAGATTTCAGGGAAATTAATCCAAATTAACTTCTCCAGCGGATGGTTAAACCACATTAGCAGCTCATTCCCAGCAAAAATGGGCTTGATTCAATTGAGTTCAGTTTAACTCTGGTTCATCAGAGCACTGCAATATTTGCTGCTGTGCCTGGGACACGGCTCAGACACAGAGCCTGCAGGGCTGTGCTGATGGGGGCTGGACAGAGCAGGGCTGGGGCAGGGAAGGGACACCAAAATGCTCCAGAGATGGCTCCCAGCCCCATTTTTCAGTTGTTTCCGTCTGAGTTGCAGCTCTCTGGGCACAGCTGCATCCAGGCTGTGCTGCTCCCTGCTCAGCCAGCCTGGGACACGGCCTCAGGCGTCTCTGGGTGCTCTCCCAGAGCAGCTGTGGCTGCCCCTGGATCCCTGGCAGTGTCCCAGGCCAGGCTGGATGGGGCTTGGAGCAGCCTGGGATAGTGGAAGGTGCCCATGGCAGGGGTGGAATGAAATTATTTCCATGGCCCCTCGTGCCTGGGTGCTTCTGTGCCTCATAATCCTTCTCTGCTCCTCCACCACAGACCTGGGAGGGCCAGACCAGTTTCAGCACAGCTGGAATGGCAGCTGGGGCTGCTCTTGGTGCCCCCCAGTTCACCCCCAGGAAACAGGAACAGGAGAATCTCTCAAAAATCTCCCACCCCCTTTCCTCAATCCCCCTGTCACTGGTTTGTCCCTCTGTCTGTCCTCGCTCCATGCAGCAGCAGTGACCAACAGCCCCAGCCCATCTCAGAGGGGCAGCAAAACCTCCTTGGGGTCAGATTTCTGAGAGCAGCTTTTGGGGAAATGCTGGGATGCCTGGATAAAGGGACTTGAGACCCAGATCTGAGCACACAGGGGCTGGGATTGAGGTCCCAGGGACCAGCCTGGCCATGGGCACAGTGGGAGGAGCAGGGGACATTGCTAGGAATTATCCTCTGGTCTGTGCTTGGGTTTATTTTTCTGTAAAAAAAGATAAAACCACCATGTTTGTTCAGAGGAGCCAAAGGAGAACTCAGATCTCCACAGGGCTGATAAACACAACTCAGAGCAGAAGAAAAGGGGAGAACCACTCTGATTGTGCCCCAGCCTCAAAGCCAACCCTACTGCAGCCACAGGCTGCTTCTTCTCCCTGCTCCATTGTTTTATTCCTTCCCAATCCCATATCTGGGCTTTGCAGCGCTGGCACTCGGGCCACAACCCCCTCTGGAAGCACCCTGGGAATGCAGGGCCATGTGCTCTGCTGGGCTGGCTGAGATAATGGATGTCCAAATTATATTTCTGGAAGCTTTTCCTGAAGTGTTTATCTGGCAGGCCCAGGCTGTGGGATCGATGTGCTGCCGGGAGCTCGCTCACTTTCCATCTCAGCTTTTCTCCAGGAGGGGCTGGGCTGGAGCTTGGCTGGTGACAGGCCCTGATGAGCCAGGTCCTGTTCTCTCTGACAGCCCTCCAGAACATCCTGTGAGCTTTTATGGGGATCAAAGCTTGGACTCCCTCATAAAACCAGGATATTTTCCTATTAATGGAGGGTGTCTGTCGTCCAGCTGATGATCCCTATTAATGACCCCACACCTGGTACCGTTCCAGGCTGTCCTTTTTGAGGGAACCAATTAGTGAAGATGGATTTGATTAATCTTCCTCTGGCAGAGGAGAATCAGAGCACTGGGTTCTCCTGGGCTGGGGTGCTTTGGGCCATGTGGGACTGATGGAGCTTGCTGGGAGTTCCTCCCCTGCCTGGGAAACACCAGGAGGGACAGAGCAGGTGTGGAAAGGGATGGAGAAAAGTGAGGAAAAATAACTGAGAGATGGGGAGGGGAGGGGAGGGGAGAGGGAGAGGGAGAGGGAGAGGGCCTGATGTCCCTACAACTCCTGGTTAGGGCACCTGGAGCCCCGGGACAGCCCCACAGGGGAGAGAGGGAGCTGGGCTGTGCTGGGAAGGAGATGCTGGGAGGAAGGGCTCTCACTGCAGGACAAGGGGCTGTGGTGGAGCCACGCTGGGCCCACAGGGCACCCTCTGCCTGAGCCCAGACACTTTTCCCTGGTATGTTCACCACTGGAATAACTGCCCCTTCCATGGCATTCTGTCCTTGGAATAGCTGCCCCTTCCCTGGCATTCCATCCATGGGATAACTTTGCCCAGCGGGTCCTTGCCTCTGGTGCAGGACATCCCAGCCCAACCCCAGTGCTCAGCCCCTCTCCAGAGGCTCCAGCAGAGGTTCAGCTGCACCATGGCTGGAAATTCCATTTAACTCCTGCATTGTTTGTCAATATTTTCCTGTCTGGTATTAAATGAACATAATTAGTGCAGCTTACAGACGAGGGAAGCTCTTTAATGCAGCTGCTGTCCCAGTATTTCCCCCTGAGTTTCCAAAGCTGTAATTCCCTTCTCTCCTGCCATTGGTAATAATCCCTTGAAAGCTTGGAAGTGGAATGCACTGCCTGCCTTTGCAATTGTTTTTCTTTATTATGTTGCTCAAACAAAGAGTAAAACATGCACTTGAAGGCTCTGTGACTTTTATTTTAGATTAAGGGGAATAAACAAAGAGCGAACAAATCTTAAACACTCTGGGAGAGGAAGCATCTGATCAAAAAGGAAGCATCGAACAGCAGCAGCTCGTGCTGTCTTCACATCCACCCAAAAATGAAAACCTCAGAGGTGACTTTGCTCCTCCTGAATATTCAGAGCCTGCTGAACCCTAACAGGGCCCCTTTGCTGTGAGTCCCTGACGCTGTTTTACACCATGTAGTGGTTTGAAAGCAAAACGAGTGAGAGGCTCCAAGTCAGAAATACAATTTAATAAGAAGAAAAGAGAAAAAAGTAAAATAAAATAAAATAAATGCAGTAATACAAAAGATTACTGACAGAGTCAGAATACAACCTGAGCAGGGTGATGGAAGCAGTGATCCTGTAGAAAGGTCTGGTAGTTCTGGTCCACTAGGAATCCAGTGGGTAAGGTCCCCCATATTGTCCCAAATCCCAGATTATATCCAGGTGAGAATGCTTGGCTCCTCCCCCTGGGCGGAGCATCTCACAGTGGGATGATGAGTCCTACAGGGGGTCCTTGATGGCCCATTG
>JANPWX010000613.1:275803-305647 GCA_024734555.1 Trochalopteron elliotii
TCAATGGTTGATATCTCAGTTATTTCATTCAATAGAATAAAAACTCAAAAAGTTTCTTTTCAAGGACTGAAAGCACCACTTTTGTAGATTCTGGGAGAGCTTTTCAAGTGCAGCAGTTTTGAACTCAGCACAGCTGGGAAACAAAGGGAAGGAAATCCCCCTCAGCCATCTCCTGTAATCCGAGGCAAAACAGGCAAGGAAAGGCAGAACCAAATATAATCATCCCCGTGGGGTGGGGAGAATTATTCTGCTCTTAATGATTAATTTGACTGGAACACTTTCTGCAGGTGAAGAATTTTCTCCTCTCGTGGCAGTAGGACAAACCTAGACGGGTTTAAATCCTTGCAGGAATTTGCTGCTCTGTCCAGGTCCTGTTTGTGCAGAGTTTGGTGTCAGTGCTGCACAATCTGAGTTTTGTTCAACTTCAACTTTAAACTGTTAAATTACTCAGAGTTTTCCACAGGCTGCCTGTGGGAGAAAACTTGGAGTCCTGAAAGCTGATACAAAAACTCTACAGATTCAACAGTCAGGAATTAATAATGTCACCATCGTCACACCTTCCTAATTCTCATTTTCCTCCAAAAAATCTTCATTAACACACAAAAAGGTGGATCCCTGCTGCTGGTGTTTGCATGGGAGGTCTTCAAGGGCAGGAAGTGAAGTAGGATCAGGAAATTTCATTCTCAATCTCTAAAAACAAAAAGATGACCCTGGCAAAGCCAGGCCAGGGGAAGTTCAGGTTGGATTTCAGGAACAATTTCTTTCCTGGAAGGGTGGTCAGGTGTTGCTGGAGGCAGTGGGGGAATCCTGATGCCTTAAGTTTTATCTTTCCTGTATTTCAGGTTCTGTGCTGCCCAGGGGTGCAGCTCTGAGCTCACAGTCAGTGTCACTCAGCTCTGCACACAGCAGGGACACAAAACAAATCCTTTTCCTGCTGCACACCAAGGACAACTTTCAGCCCCAAAAGCCCAAACAAGGGTGGGCTGGAGGGAGGAACAAGAAGGATGGGACCTCACAGCCTGGAGCTGGAATTGGACAGTTAAACCCCAATATGCAAATGGACCAAAACTTATAAAAGTATAAAACTTCATGACCGGTCAGCCATTTTGTGGCCATTTTGTGGCCATTTTGGGTCCACCTTGGGTGCAGCCCTGGTCAGGCTCTTGTCCTGCCCCAGGTGTATCCTAAAGGCCTTTCAATAAATCCCTACTTTATTCTCCAGCTCTCTCCAGTCTCTGTTCCAGCTCAGCCTTCCCAAGGCCTCAGTCCCCATCCCTGAAGTGCTCAAAAACCTGTGGATGTGTCCTTGGGGCCATGGATCAGTGGTGACCACGGTGGGGGTGGCATGAGGTTGGATTTGAGGATCTTGGGGGCCTTTTTCAAGCTCAGCAGTTCCATCACTCTCAGGGAACCCTCTCAGCTGAAGGACCAGACAGGGGTGGCACAGACACCCCATGGATGAACATTTATTCCTGCAGGATAATCCAGCTCCACCCAGGGACTCCTCCCTGAGCTGGGAGCTGAGGCTGGAACACTTGGTGAGGTTTGGAGTTTCACACCTCCTGCAGGGGCAAGAATGGCTCAGAATTCCTGATTTCCTGCTCCCATTGCTCCCTGCACATGTTCCCTGCTCACATTCCCTGATCCCTGCACACATTCCCTGATCCCTGCTCACATTCCCTGATCCCTGCACACATTCCCTGGTCCCTGCTCACATTCCCTGTTTCTGCTCATATTCCCCATTCCCTGCACACATTCCCTGCACACATTCCTGATCACTGCACACATCCCCTGATCCCTGCACACAGTCCCTGTACACGTTGCCTGCACACATCTCCTTTTCCCTGCTCACATTTCCCAATCCCTGCACACACTTCCTGCTCACATTCCCTGATCCCTGCACACGTTCCCTGCACACATTCCCTGCACACATTCCCTGCACACGTGGGACTCTTCACAGACAAGGAGATTTATCTCAGTTTTCCCTGGGAATGCTCCCAAGTTGCTTTAACTGACGCCACATTCCTGACGCCAGGCAGCGCTGTGGGAAGTGGGGCTGGGAGAGGGGAAGGGGATGAAGAGGATGAAGAAGATGAAGAGGATGAAGAAGATGAAGAGGATGAAGAGGATGAAGAGGATGAAGGGGATGAAGGGGATGAAGGGGATGAAGAGGATGCAGTGGCTGCTCCATCTCCTCCCGCTGCTCCATCCCAAACCCTCCCCAGGCTGCTCCCAGTTGTGGGGGGTGATTTTGGCCCTGCAGTCACTGGGGTGGGGCCTTCACAGGAGATTCTCCCATTCAGCTTCTCAAAGCCTTCTGGGCTGTTCCTCAATTATTCTGGATACAGAGTTCTTCCATCAGAAACACCCCGGTGACTCTGAGAAGGGAGGGGCATCTCAGGGAAGTGCTCCTGGACTGTGGGAAAAGAGAGAAGTTCTGGCTTATCCTTTATCCCAGTTTTCCTGAGAAGGAGAAACGGACTGGAAGTTTTGGGTCTCAGCCCATGGGAGGAGGAGCAGCCAGAGAAGGATCTCCCCCAGCTGTGCCACATGGATCTGACTGACCACAGAAACCTGGGATTGTGTGAGTTCCAAAGGGCTCTGACAGACTGGCTGAGAGGGACACAAGGAGTGGGGAGAATGTGGGAATGGAGGGGATTTTATACCACGGGAGATTTGGAAATGATAATAAATCTGCAGGATCACCACCCAGGCAGGGGCACAGAGGGATGAGAAACATTTTAGGCAAAGCTGTTCCCTGGTGTGTGACTGTTGGTACAGGATGCAAAAAAGCAAGATAGGAAAGAGGAGAAAAAACCACGGATACAGCAAAATACAATGGGGATATTGTATTGCAGAAAAAAAATCATGGAGATATAGAATGGTTTGGGTGGGAGGGACCTTAAATCCCACCCAGTGCCACCCCAGCCATGGCAGGGACACCTCCCACTGTCCCACTGTCTCAGCCTGGCCTTGGGCACTGCCAGGGATCCAGGGGCAGCCACAGCTGCTCTGGCAATTCCAGCCCAGCCCCTGCCCACCCTGCCAGGGAACAATTCCTGCCCAATCTCCCACCCAGCCCTGCCCTCTGGCACTGGGAAGCCATTCCCTGTGTCCTGTCCCTCCATCCCTTGTCCCCAGTCCCTCTGCAGCTCTCCTGGAGCCCCCTTAGGCCCTGGGAATCAGGAGAAGGAATGGCATTACCGTGGGGGAATTATGGAGCTCTGCACAGCTGGTGGAGTACTGGGAGAAAGTGCCTTTGGGAAGAGGATCTGGAATCCCATGGATTGTCCAGCCCTTTGTCCCTGGCAGTGTCCTGGAGGAACCAGGATGGGCAGAGGGGCCCAGTGAGGGACTCTCCCTGTGGGGAGGAATTTCCCCCCACATTGCTGATTCCAGCACAGCCAGCCCAGGGACACAATCTCAGGGTCATTCCCCAAGGAATCATCAGGGAGATTACCCTGTGCTTCCAACCCCTGGGAATGTGCAGGGAACAGCCACAGGAATCATGGAAAGTAACCTGAAACATCACCTCATTCCAACCCCCAAACAGCTCTAAGTCACCAGGGACACTTAAAAACTACAAATGAATCCAACTCAGGACGTCCAACCAAGGGATTTGGAATGCCAGGAAAACGAGGGGATGCTCCTCCATGGCAGGGAAATGCCGGAGTTCCAACATACCAACATTTGGGGAAGAAAAAATATTTTATCACAAGAGTTAGAAAATGCAAATAAGTGTCTGGAGGGTGCTTTTGGAGAGCATTGAAGCAGGCTGAGGACTTGCTTCTCCATTTTAAATCTCCTGTGCTTCCAAGCTCCATCTTTCACTGCCTTTCAAAACTGGGTCTTTTATTAACGAGAGTTAAATTACATAACACTGAAAAAAGAATTTAAAATAATTACTTCCTAACCCCGTTTGCAAAGCCCCGAAGCACGACGCTTTATTACCCTTATCTTAACTTTCTTAACTACTAATGTTTGAGCAGTTAGGAAATTATCCTCTCCCGTTCAGAAATTCCAGCTGCAGTTATTTTTGCCACACTTTTATTAGCCCGCCGTATATTGATAATAATCGCAGCATATTGAGGTGTTTCAGCAGGAGACATTAAGGCCAATCAAGTGAATAATTCAACATTTTCAGAATTGTCTGAACACAAATTTACACAATAGCCTGTGACAAAGGAATCTTCGGGGGACGATCAAATAAATAACAGTCATTTTTCAAGAAGGCTGCAACCCTTTCAGAAGAATAATCCCGGCTCCTTTTTTAATGCCGCGCCGTTATTATTCACGGATGGTGGCATTGGAGAGCTCTGGAGCTGAGCTCTGCAAAGTTCTCTGTGCTGCTTTGGGGAGAGGCAGCTCCTGCCAGCACAGATCCTTCAGCTCTGCACCTGGATTTTCCCGTTTATTGGGGGAAAAAAAGTAGAATTATGGATTGGTATGGGTTGGGAGGACCTTAAAAATGATCCAGTGCCACCCCTGCCATGGCAGGGACACCTCCCACTGTCCCAGGCTGCTCCAAGCCCCAATGTCCAGCCTGGCCTTGAGCACTGCCAGGGATCCAGGGGCAGCTGATGTTGTTTTACACCACAACGACACAGACTTTGAGTTTCAGAAGGCTGAAAATGACTTTTTTATTTTTGGGATGTGTTTCTTTTTTATACTATTTTACACAAACCAATTTGATTGGTGAAACAAAGACAAATTCTTTCCGTCACATTGGTCAGACCAGAGGGACATCAAGGAAAAGGAATGAAAACATGGGTACAGTTTACAAAAACATGTCTCTTGTTTATAAAAAATTCTCTAAAAAAATTTTTCAAAAAACCAAAATATCTCAAACACAAAATCAAAGTTACAGGCAGCCACAGCTGCTCTGGGAATTCCAGCCCAGCCCCTCACAGCCCTCACAGGGAAGAATTCCTTCCACATTTCTCACCCTAAATTCCCCTCTTTCAGTTTGAACCCATTACTCCTTGTTCTACCCCCACAGTTCTTGAGAAATATTATAAGTATGTTCTATAGAACACCATATATTGGTGTTTTTTATGGTCTGACTACAAAACCCATGTAAGAACAATATGTCCCTATGCACATCCCACATTTTGTCACCCCAGGATTTTACACATTCCCTGGAAAGCATTTCCATCCTGTCCTTTTTTCCTACAGTATTTTTTCAGTGTAAAAGATGAGAAGCGCCCACAAAGCTCCAGCTTAGCTGGGACTGTGATTTCTGAGGAACAGATTTTGTCTCAGTTTAAGCCTGGATTTTCCAGACGGTGCTTTTGGAGTAGCCTGGATTTGGGGGCTTTCAGCTGCATCTCAGCAGCTCTTCCTGAGGAGGCCAGGAGCCGAATTATCTCCATGCAACAGCAAAAACTGCTCAAGGATAAAAACAATTTCTGAGCTCTTATCAGAGGAAGCCTCAGAGCTGAACCCTCTCCTTTAGTGGCTGGGATTCACCTGCCCAGCCCCCTGTGCTCTCTGATGAGGCAGAGACTCCTCAGGATGGGCCTTTCCCATCGGGATTTGGAGCAGCCCCAGCCCCGACCTTCAGCTGCCAGGGCTGGGCTGGGCTCAGTGTTCCTCTGGCTGCTTTTCCTTAAACATTTTTGGGAGGAATTGATAATCTGAGTGGCTGGAGCACTGATTTCTCCATGCTTCCTCTTTTTGCAAATAAAAGCACATTTTTCCCCTACTTTCTGATAAATAATGCTTTAAAATCCACTGGGAAACACCCTGGGATACAGGTGGGATATCTGAGTGGGACCAGAAGCACAGGCAGGGGAGGGGAAGTGATGCTGTTT
The DNA here is from genome assembly GCA_024734555.1 of Trochalopteron elliotii. Lineage (NCBI taxonomy): Eukaryota > Metazoa > Chordata > Aves > Passeriformes > Leiothrichidae > Trochalopteron > Trochalopteron elliotii. The sequence continues at coordinate 281,617 of JANPWX010000613.1, forward strand.
TACACCACAACGACACAGACTCTGACTTCAGAAGGCTGAAAATGACTCCTTTATTTTTGGGATGTGTCTCCCTTTTATACTATTCTACACAGACCAATTGGATTGGTGAAACAAAGACAAACCTCTTCACCCACATTGGTCAGAGCAGAGGGATATCAAGAAGAAGTCCCTCCTAGGGAAAGGAATGAATAACAAAGTTACAACTACAAAACCATTTCTCCTGTTTACAGAAAATTCCCTGGGAAAAGAATTTCAGAAAACAAAAACATCTCAGGCACGAAACCAGGGCTACAGGGAAGTGCCAAAAATCAGGGACAGGAAAGTCAGGGGCTGCAGAGCCTCCTGTACTCCCCATCAAGAGTGGAAGTTACAGCCCTGCCCATCCCCAGAGCTCCCACCCCAAATCCAGGGGCTGAGGGTGGGAAGGACCTGAGCAATGGCTCCTCTCCCACTGCCTTGCAGTTCTCCACACTGTTGATTTATTCCTTCAAAACTGAGCTCCCATTTGCTGGGATTATTTTTCATCATCACTCTGCCAGAGTTGGGGCAGTAAAGCAGCACTGGCACCATCCATCTCTCCCAGGGCTGTCCCTGCTCCTCCCCTGCCTCATTTTTCAGCAGACACTGGATGTCACCAGGCCTTGGGTTTGGGAGCTGTTCCCTGGCTCCCTGTGCTCCTGTTCCTTCAGCTGCTCTCTCCGTGGTGATAAAAACCCATTACCCTGCATGAACAATGCCTTGGTTATTTACTGCTCTCTCCTAGAGGATGTTCTGGGATCTGGCTGCCCTTCATCCCTCACTCTGAGCACCTGGGATGGGACTTTCTGCCTCTTGTCCCCGAGCCAGACTCCAGGGTGTGAAATGATGGGAAGAGCACAGGGACAGGAACTGGGCTGCCTGAGAAGGGGGGGGCAGCCAGAGCTGGGAGAAGCAGATTGGTGTTAATTGTTTAATCAAGTAATAGGGGAAGCACCTGGGGCTGCTGTGCTGGGCACGGTGGGAACTGAGGGCAGAAATCCCCCATTTCTGGAGGTCTGGCCTTGGAATGAGATGGGAAATAAAGGAGTTAATTTGCATTTAAAGCCAGCAAAATCCCACAGCTGCTGAGCCAGGGGGAAGAGCCAAAGGCACCAAAAACCCAGCACTTCCCCTGGATAAATCCCAGGGCTCCTCATTGCCCCACAAGGCACCAGAAATGGGATTATTCCAGCAGTTAAATCTGCAGGTGGTTCCAGGTCAGTCTTTGGAATTGTGGATCCCCTTGGTTTCTGCAAGAGGGAATCTTGTGGATTTAACAAAAACTCATCTTGTGTTGGGAAAGTACTTGAGTCAGCACAGCTTGGAGAGGTGGAGATAGTAATGGAATCCTGGAATGGTTTGGGATGGAAGGGACATTAAAGCTCACCCTGTTCCACCCTGGGGACACCTCCCACTGTCCCAGGCTGCTCCCAGCCCCAATGTCCAGCCTGGCCTTGGGCACTGCCAGGGATCCAGGGGCAGCCACAGCTGCTCTGGCAATTCCAGCCCAGCCCCTGCCCACCCTGCCAGGGAACAATTCCTGCACAATCTCCCATTCAGCCCTGCCCTCCTTGTTTTAGGGGCCTTTTCCTGCAGAGAGTTTGAAGGAGGTGAGTCCTGCTCCTCTGGAGTGCCTGGGAATCCTCCTGGATCTGTGTGCTGAGGCGAGGGAAGATCCCAGCAGATGGAGTGGGGATGCTGCACAGCAGAAGGGCAAGAAAAGCAGAGCAGGATGATTTTCTGACGATGGCGAATTAATCAAATCAATAGTAAAGCACTTAATACCTAAAGTGGTTGGAGTGTTGATTATAAAAGGCTGTGTAAACATAATGTAGAAATTCCCAGTAATTGGCAGCTCGTTGGGGGGAAAATGGATCTGCTGTCTGTGGATAGAGTGCCTGTGTGTGCATAATCATAATTTATCTCTTTACAGAGTGCTCAGGTATTAATCAACTGTAACAATAATGCTCTGAGTCAGTGCTGAGTGCAGCTCCAAGCCCCACCTGCCTGGATGGAGGCAAATCCACCTCAGAAGCTGGCAGAGGGCTGGTCTGGCATTGAGCACGAGCTGGGCTTTGTAAGGCTCAGAATTAGCCACAAACTCTGTCAAATCTGTACGTTTTGTGCCTCTCACCAGACTGTGGTGGCATCAGGGTGTCTGTGAGCTGGTGGGACTGGGCTCTGCAGGGAGCTGGAGCTGGACAAGGCTGGGAGAGGCAGCACAGGAAAATCCTCCATGCCTGAGGGCTGGCGGAGCTGGGCACTGTGGGATTTGAGCCTGTGTGGTCCCGAGCCCTCCTGCTGCCTGCTTCCAACCTCATCCTGACATAGTCCATGTTGCAGGACATGAACATCACAGAGGATGTCTGGCAGTGCACAGCCAGGCTGAATTAGAGCCATCAATTATTTATCTGTGCTTGGGTTAAACCGAGTGGTGCCGACACCAGCAGCACATCCTGCTGAGGGGAGCTGAATCCTGCTGGGGACAGGGAAAACTTGGAGCTTCCTCCCCTCTCTCTCCTGCTCTCAGCCCCTCTCAGCTCACCAGAAGTGTTCAAGCCAAGGCTTTAAGTTTAGCCATTAATTTCAAAAGGTATTTTTAAAGATATGAGTGGAAGCTAAACAGCCCTTTAAACATCCCCAAACATCCCACGACTTTGAGAAAGCCTGGAAGTCTCCTTGATCCCTGGGATTTAACCAAGTGCTGGAAGTTTAAATTCACACAGAACTCTGCATCCATTTTGCTTCTTATCCTGGCAGAACCAGTTTTTAACACCACCTCACCAGCTGAGCCAGCTTTCCATGTAGCTCCTCATTCCAACAGAACTGGTTTTTAACATCATTTCACCCGATGAGGCTTCCAGATCCTCCCCCAGCCCTGAGGGAGTCCCAATGCTCAGAACCTGGACACCTGACCAGGCCAGTGCCACTCCAGCTTTTTGTATTCCCCTCCTTTGGCTGTCTGAAAGGTGTTTGGGTGTTTAAAACATTTATTAAGAGAGTATTAAAGCAGGGAGATGGAATGTTTTAGCAGCAGACTCGGTGTTCTGTCTGCTGGCTGATAAATCAGTGCCCTTATCAACCCCTCCTGCACGGCCGTGGACTTGGCAGGGATCAGCAGGAGATGAAAGCCCTTTATTACCCTCATCCCCAGCCTCCTGCACACTCACACTCAAGGACAATTCCCCACACCTTATCGGGATGGAGACAGCATTGATTTAGCTTACATTAACCTTTCAGGACCTATCAGATTACGCTGGATACATTTCACTTGATAAGAATTGAGCAGGAGTTCAGTCCCCGCTGCTCCCCCGAGCCCTGCGGTGTGAATTAATCACCATCAGGGAGCTGCTTCCCAGCTTTGGGTGGCAAAGTGGTTTTAATCACAATTTTAGTTCTAAAATTACTGACCCATCTGCCCAGCCACCTCACTCATTCTAAATCAGTTGTCCCCAGGAACGTTTAACTTTCCAGCCAAAAGTCTTTGTGCTCTGCTGTTTCAGGGCTGACTCCTGAGGACATCACTCCCAGCCCATCCTGCTCCTAATGTCCTGGACCACCTCAGGCTATTTTGTGCCTCACCTGGCTGTCATTTCAGCCAGATTAATGTCTGGCTTTGTTTGGAGCACGGGAAGAACTTTGTGAGGTGAAGTTTCATAGCTGATTTCTTCACATAAAACCCGCTCTGGGTGTAATGGGCAAGGAGAGCCTGCAGGACTTTAAACTCTCTGGTCTTGTGTAGGTTAGAGGAGCTCAGACAGGAGCTCTGCACCTTCCCAGCACTGCTGAGATCACCCCCAGGCTTGGTGTCTGGCAGTGACAGAGTGTGTGCGTGCGTGTGACACACAGGGAGCACAAATGAGCAACAAATGGCCCCAGAACTGCAGCAAAATCCTGACTCCCCAGGCAGGACGGTGCTGCCCTGGCCTGGCCAGGAAAATGGTTGGGTTCAGCCCCAAATCAGGCTCCTGCCCAGCCTGAGATCCCCCTGAAGCCTGCCTGATTGCTCTGGTGACCCCAGCCAGGCTCTGTGCCCCAATCTCGGCAGGCAAAGGTGGCATTATAGGATAAGGGTCATAATCCTGATGAGGTGACAGAGCCCTGGCACTGAGCTGCCCTTTAGGCCCAGTACTTGTTAAAACAAGGCAGGCTTTGGCCTTCTCCTTGACTTAACCAGCGCTGTGAGGAGAGATCCGGACACAGGGAGATGGTCAAACCCTGGGGAGTGACCCTGAGTGCCACCGAGTGTCACTGAGTGCCAGGTACAGGACACAGTTTCTGGGGACAGCTGCCATCCCTTGGCAGTGCCAGCACTGTCCCTGCCCCTCCCCTGGGAGCTCACCCCTCGTGCCAGGCCAGCCCTCAGCCAGCTCTGCCCTTGGCAGCCCTTGGCAGTGATGGATGCCTGCTCTGCTCCTTCCCTGCGTTAGCGAGGCCGTAAACGGAGAGAAAACAGAGGAGCAGCCCCATAAAAACACCCAAGGAGCAGCAGATCAGGGGACAGAGCCATCCGTCACCAGCTGCACATGGCATTAAAGCCCAGCAGCGTTTGTTCTCCTGGAGATGGGAACAGCAGCAGTAAATGGCACTGAACTAATCTGGGCTCCAGATAAAATATTTACAGTGATGGTAGAAAATAAAAACAATGGCAGTGGGCAGAGAGGGCAAAGGGACACCAACGTGCCTGGAAAACGAGATTAATTCTTTCTTTTCTCAAATAATCTCTATAACTTTGATAGGCATTTCCTTTTGGTGTAAATTTGCTGGAATTCCAAAGGATGCTGGGGCAGGAGGGGAAGCAGGAGGTCAATCCCTGATGGTGGATAACACATGGGACACCTGGGATGGTGGGAAGTGAGACTGCTGACACCTTCCCAGAGATCAAGAAGCTTTTCCTCTTCAGGATTTCAGTGCCTTGTCCATGATAAGCATCAGGAATGGTCCTGGATGTGGAGCTGGGACCTGGAGGATGGAGAAGTTTCTCAAGTTTAGGGAAGTTCTGCAATGCCAGCTGGGAATTTTGCACTGTTATGGGACCACTCAGGTGTTCAGCTCAGGCTCGTGGAGAGAACTGCAGAAAATAACTCATAAAATACATAATAACTAATTAAAATTAACTAATTACTAATAAAAAGAGCTAATAACTAAAAAATAAACTAACAACTAAAACTTAATAACTAATAAAAATAAAATAGCTAATAACTGCTAAAATAGCTGCAGGAAATAACTTATCAAACTGCTGGAACTGGTTCAGGAGGGGCCATTTCAGGCTGCTGGCAACAGACTCTGCTGTGTAATACAGAAATTACGAATTGTTCTAAGGCCCCTGTCAGCCCAGCCTGTCCCAGACCTTTTTACAGCTGCCCTGATTGCTGAGACTCAACAATTCCCCTCCCCAGCCCAGCCCTCCCACCTCAGAGACTCTGTGCAAGGGCAAACCCAAACCTTTGGATCTAAAATTTCAATAAAGAGGAGAGGAACAGGAACGTTCTAATCCTTGACTGCTGGATTTATGAACTTGGCCGTGTTAACCTTTTGTTTTATTGCCTTTATGGCCGTCCTATAAAACAGAGCCAGAGTCAAACACCTGAGCTGTGCTGCCTGGGAGGCTCCTGAGGATGGAACCTTCATCCCTCTGGGATGGGTCCCAAGGGATGTGGGGGTGAGGAGATGTGTCTGTGCTCAGCCATGCCCAGATGGTGACAAAGTGATGGGACACACACTTGCTGCTTCTGATGGTCCCTGAGGGCTCTGCAGGGCTGGGTTTGTGCTCTGTGGACCCTACACACACCGTTTAATGTGATTTTAGTGTCTGTAATGTGCTGTAAGGGTCTATAGGCTGTGAAGGGCAACTCATGGGGGAAAGGAGGGGAGAGGATTTATAAATCCAGCACTTCAGCCAGACCTGTGAGTGTTTCTGTCCTCACAAGTCTGAAGCTGAAGAGAGACAGAGGAAATAATGAATGTATCTGTGTGGTCTGTGGGTGGGGTGTGAGCTGGGGGGTCTCTGACAGGGCGGGGGGGGTCTGTGAGGGCTCTGGGTGCCACTGGCGATTCCAGGAGATGCAGGAATGGGTAAATGTGGGTTCTGGAGCTGCTCAGCCTGCCCGAGCTGAGCTCTGCTTCCACGTCTGTGCCCTATTCACAGCCAGCCCCGGGACAGGGCCGGGACCCCGGCATAGCCAGGGCTGCTCCTGCTCCTGGAGCTGCTCCTCTTCCTCTGCAAATCTCCTCTGAAACTCCTGACCCCGAACCGGCAAAGCCTCAGCCAGAATAAACCAAATTCCGCTGCTCCCTGCCCCGGCCAGCTCAGCTGCGTGCTCCCGATCCCGGGAGGAGGGACAGGGGCTGTGGGGAGCCTGGAGAAGCCACAGGTTTGTCCCCGTCCCCACGGGCAGGCAGGGATTGCCAGGGGACACCCGTAATCAATCGATTCAATCCCCCCTGAGGGGAAAAGAGTGGGTTTGTGTGAGCTGAAAGAGAATTCCACTCCCACTGAGGGGAAAAGTGTGGGTTTGTCTGAGTTAAAAAAGAATTTCACTCCTACTGAGGGGAAAAGTGTGGGTTTGTCTGAGCTAAAGGGCCGAGAGGGCTCTTTAATGGAGCCTTTTGTTCACGCCCAGCCATAGAGAGGCCCCGGGTTTGTCCCCGGGTTCGGTCCCCGGGTTCGGTCCCCGGGTTCGGTCCCCGGGTTTGTCCCCGGGTTCGGTCCCCGGGTTCGGTCCCCGGGTTTGTCCCCGGGTTTGGCCCCGGGTTTGGCCCCGGGTTCGGCCCCGGGTTCGGTCCCGGATTCGGTCCCGGGTTCGCTCCCCGGGTTCGCTCCCCGGGTTCGGTCCCCGGGTTTGTCCCCGGGTTTGTCCCCGGGTTCGGCCCCGGGTTCGGTCCCGGATTCGGTCCCCGGGTTCGGTCCCCGGGTTTGTCCTCGAGTTCGTCCCCGGATTCGTCCCCGGATTCGTCCCCGGATTCGGTCCCGGGTTTGTGCCCGGGTTTGGCCCCGGGTTTGTGCCCGGGTTTGGCCCCGGGTTTCCAGGAGCTGCGGGCACCCCTTCCACCCCAGCACCTGAGCAATCCCGGCAGAGTGAAGGGCCCGGGGCAGGTTCTGCTCCTGGCAGTGACGAAGCAGCACAAAGGAGCCCTCAGAGCCTCCTGCTGTGGCCTGGCCAGGCCCTCCGGAGCGGGAGGAGCTCTGAGCACAGCCCCGAGTGTCTGGCACCGTCCACCAGCAGCTCCGCGCTGAGGTGGCACAAGCAGAAAAAATACAAAATTCTGGCAGATGAGCTCAATTTGTGAGTGCTTTGCCATGTCCCTGCTGCTGTTTTACACTGATGAGCTCGTTATGGAAAATGAGCTGTCGCCTCCCCGTCATCCCAGCGATGGGAAGCAGCAAACAGCCTGGTTTTATTTCTCCTGACAGCTTTGGGACATGGAGGGGAACTCAGGGGGATGAACTTGCATGGAAATCAGGAGAAATGGGGTGCAGGTTATCTCCCAGTTTGGGAGGATTTTGGGAGCCCATCCCACAGGATGCAGTGACAGAGAACATCCACAGCCTGGAGTTCCTGGAATCCTCCTGGAGCACTTATCCAGAGCTGGAACAGATCATCGCCTGTGCAAGCACCTGGCTGCTGTGAGGAACCAGAGCAGTACCAAGTGCTGGGGAATCCTGCTGGGATCCCTAAAACATGGGGCTGAACCCCTTGGGGACGATGTCACTGAGCCAGAGCCACTGCTGGCAAAGGGAAAAGAAACATTCAGTGGATATTAATGGATTGTTTAGCTCTGGTTTCTGTGGGGAGAACTGGATGATGGATGGACCGGCTGGGGACATCATTGTTTGGCTTTTAACTACCACAGAGAGCTGATAATGCTCAGGGTGAGCTTTCAGGGCAGAAACATTCACAGAGAGAAGCTCTGGATGAGCTTTTATCCAGGGAGAGGAGTGCTGCTGTCAGGGGTTGGAGACGAACTGGTTTATTCCGTGCCCTGCTGCTGGAATTGCAGGAAAGGTGCTGAAGAATTGAAAGGTAAAATGAGTTCCTGCAGTGGCACACACTGTGGTGCCGGCCAGTCCTCTGCTTTTAAACAGGTGAAAAGAGCAGAATTCAGTTTCATAACCTGCTGCAAACCCAGGGAGCTTTGGAATAAGGCAAAAAGGGGATTTATTCAAACAACAAAATTCCAGTTCCCTGGAGCTTTCATGGGAATTTCAGTCCATGAGGTCCATCCCTCAGGGGCAGGGCACAGGGGGTGTAACTGGGGGTGATTTGGTGTCCAAAACATTTCTGAAGGAAGGGCTTTGCTGGATCCTGCCAGGTCAGCAGGGACCTGCTGGGCCTTGTGCTGCTCCCCCTCTCTGCTGCCTCCCTCTGCCATGGGGGACCCTGGGGACTCTGCACATCCCAGAGAATTCTGCATGACCCAGGGAATTCTGTACATTCCAGGGAATTCTGCATAACCAGGTGGGATTAGGGGATCTCTGCACATCCCAGAGAATTCTGCATGACCCAGTCCTCTCTGAGGGGTGTCTGCAAGCCTGAACTTGGGTGTGAAGAGCTGCCTCACTTTCCCAAGGGAATTGACTTTCCCCAGAGTCTTTGAGGGCAGTTTTCCATTTCTGTGGTAGGACCCTCCACACACTGGGCCATTTCTGCTCACCAGCACTCCCCAGCTCAGGGTGCTGCTCCCTTTGTCTCCTCCCTGAAGGCTCCAGCAGCCCCCAAGCCAGGCCTGGCTCTGCTGCCCCAGCTCCCCTTACAGCAGTGCTGGAGTCAGGAATGGGGCTCTAGCTTGGAGTCCATCCATCTCCCCCTGCTCTCCCTCCTCCCTGGCCATCAATATCTGTCTCTGGAGGAGCAGAGCTCAGCCCTGGCTGCTGTTTGGTGCTGCACAAACCCAGTTGTGTTCAATCCTTCCCCATCCATCACCCACTAATGAGGGTCCTGTGCCAGCTCCAGGATCTTCTCCTGGTGTTCCTGGTGACATCAGGGCTGGAGCAGCCCCAGGCTCCCCTGGACTGGGCCCCTGTTCTTGCTGCCTCTTTCAATTTGGCCTTTTTTACCTGTGGAAATCAACAATCAGGAAGGGAGGTTTTTAAAAGCTGCAGAGCCCTTCTTTGTAACCAGTTATGAAGTGATTAATATCACCTCTTGACAATTTCAGGGAAGGCAGGAGTGACTCCCTTTTCTCTGCCAGTCTGCCCTTGCCTTTCCCACACTATTTTCAGGCAGTGTTTGCTGTTGGTGTCGATCCTCCCAGGATTAAAGACAAAGACTGCTCCCAGTTATTGAAAACCTGCTATAAAAAGCTCTTCCCATGGATCCTGAAGGCTGCTAGGCCTGGCCTTGCACTCCAGAGGAGCAGTAAAGCCAAGCTAAGGGGCTGAAGTCACTCCTGAGGGTGTCAGAGCACTCTGAAAACCAAAAGGCCACCCTTGCCCAGCTGCAGTTGGACAAGTGAGTCCTCAATGCAGTGGCAGGGTGTTGTAGAGAAATAAAAATAGCTGGGAAGGAAGAGGAGGAAGCTGCCGGCCCCGAGCAGCTTCCTGAGCATTTCCAGCTCAATGGGGTTTGATTGCTCCACACCTGCCCGCTCCTCCGAGGCTGAGGCAGGAAAAATAATCTCCCCTGATATGCAAATCCAGCAAATCTCAACGCAGCCGAGGAGAGCGAGAAATAAATCTGCAAATCTGAGCCACCGACTTCAAACCGTTCCTGGAGAGAGATTTGACTGATCTCCCCCTTTTCCCTGCCTCAGCAGTGAGGGAATGAAGGATTCTCATTCCTTTTACACCATCTTGGAAAATATATGAGCCACTTCTGTGCTGTTGTGGAGTAATCAGGGGATTCCCAACAAACCTCCTCAAGTTCCAACCCCAAATGTTTTGGGATGAGTGCTCCCTCACAAGGCTGCCCCACTTCCACCAGGAAAGCTCCCCTGATCCAGAGATCCAGGAAGGGCTCCTGCAGGACCAGAATGTTCCCTCAGGTTGGGTTCAAATCCCACAAACCTGGGCTGTTCTCCTGTGAGCACCACTCCCCAGCCCCCATTTTTTAAGGGGTTTCATTTTTATGGATAAGCAGAATAAATAAAATATTGGGAAGGGAGAAACTTCACAGGAAGGTTGGAAGGCAAGAACTGTGCCACAAAAATGTGGCACAGGGAAGGGAATCTGCTCTGGTTTGTGGCCCCTCCTTAAGGAAAAGCTCCTGCCTGTGGGGGAATCAGGTGTCAAAACAATGCTGGGGGCAGGGGAAGATGGGCTGGGAGAATGAGTTGGGTTTGGAATTGTTTCTGCTCAAAGACTGACCTGGCTCCTGGGAGAGGTCAGAAAACTGATCTGTAACTCAGTGGGAGGATATTCCTGTTTGTGGTGCTGCAGGTTAGTTTCTGTCTGCTGTCGAGGAGCTTTCTCACCGAGATCAGGAAGGGTTGTTAACAGAAATGTTATCTATTTCTATGGATAAACTTCTGGAGTTCTGGCCAGGCAGAGTACTTCCAGGAGCAGGATCACAGTCTCATCCCGTCAGATGAGGATTTCACGGTCTGGGTCTCGGGTTTGGTTTCCTCACCTGAGATTCAGGTTGTTAAAAGTCCTTGGCCCTCTAAAAGCCCCGAGCTGTGTCACAAGAAAGAAGTGGAGTCTCCAAGGCCTTGTTTTCAGGTTTCTGGTGTTGTTTATTATTTGATATCTCAGAATTCTCTCTGCCCCCAGCCGAGGTCGGGACAGGGCTGGGACACGAGGCCACTGCCCGCCCACGGGGCCTTGCTTTGCTCTTACACAGATAACCACGTGTCTGTTATTTACTATTCTGTGCCAATGCCTAGTGCCTATACTCTATACTATATACTAGAAGGGTCATTTCTACCTTGACCCAATCCCTTTTCACTACTTTGTGTCATCACCACCTCAGAAGATGGAGGACGAGGAAGGAGAGGACCTTAGGGCAACACCCTAAATCCTCCATCTTGTCCCCCATTTACCTCTATTCCAAGAATCCTAAAACTACAAAATTTTTCACCCCGTGCTGTGCTAAGCTTCTATTTTCACACCTTTGAGGTTTGTAATTCCTCTCTCAGTGTTGGCAGCCTCTCCCATGGACTAAAATAAGACTCGGTGCCTTTCTGGGCTGTGTGCCAAGGTCTCCAACCCCCCTGGACTGGCTTCATACCCCCTGTCCAGGGTTCAAACTCCCTTCCTCAGGTCCCAGGCCATCCAAAGGGATGCCCTGGGCTCTGACATCTGAGCACAACCCACAGCACCAAACCCCCTCCTGCAGCCTCTCCCCGTGGAGGGATCTTTTGGAGTCCCAGAACTTCCCACAAGATAAAGGAAACATCCCTGGTTTAAGATCCCTCTCCAAAATCCAGTTTCCTTTCGGCATTTTTTATCTGTGCAGCGTTTCCTCAGTTCTCCAGCAGCAGCCAAACACAATTATAATTAATTATCCCATGAAATATTCTGTGTTTTTAGAAAAGAGCTCTGGCATCGTCACTTACCTGAGATCCAAGTGCTGCCTTTGAGTGCAGTGCTGACAGTAGGGATATTTTATATTCCTTATTTCAATTTAACTGACTGTTGAAAATATTCATTTCCATTAACAAATGTTGGAATTATGTTTTTAGAGAACATTCCATGTTCTCCATCCACACTGTGATGCTGGAGGATGGAGTCATAAAAACAGAAAGATTTTTGCTTTTTTCACCTTCAAAGTAGGAGCACCTTGAAGATTCTTAGAACTATTTTGGGCTGGGAAACCCATTTTTCTGATCAGCAATAAGTGCACCTGACTCTGCTGAAAGCAGTGGTCCTTAACAGAGAGGCAGGAGGGTTTGTGTTCATTAACCAGACTTCAAACCCTCATCTCTCTGGCAGATAAATGATGTGGATATTTTTAATCCACTGCCTTGACTTAGCATTTTCTCCTTTCTCAGCCTCTCCAAAAGATAACATCCAGATGAGCAGCTGATAATTAGCCCCGAGGGACCACATGTACCATTTGATTTCAAAGGGGGACTTTCATGTTAGATATTGATTAAAAACAAAATAAAAGTGGCCATTTCATCAAAAAGCAGCCTCAGAGTGCTCTGTGTGCCAGGAGCTTCCCTTCCCCAACCCTGCCCACGTGGGGCCACTGGCAAACAGAAAAACCTCAGGTTTATTTATTGAAACTCATTTATTGTCTCCAGACAGGCTGAGCAACAGAATTGATTTGTTTGAAGACCAGGCCTGGGTGTGATAATCAAACTGTGCCTGCTCCCAGCCTGGTGCTCTCTGTGATGAAAGAGCTGAAGATTCCCAAATTATGGAGATCAAAGGAGCAGCAGTGGGGAGCAGGAGGTGCAGGGAGCTGATGGAAGTGGAGGGAAGAGGGGAAGCTGCTCCAAGGCAGAGCCAGCAGGAACAGAGCAACTCCTGGAACCCGGCGTGATCATCTCAGGGGGTGTTAATTGTTCATCTCAGGGGTGTTAATTGATCTGGGATCGTGCAGGGGCAGGGGAAAGCTCCAAACCACCCCCCCCCAAGTTTCTTGGATTAACTCCGGGATTGTTGTCTCTGTTATTCAGAGTTAATTACACTGGCACCTCATAGGATGTGTTTTAAATCTCAATTAATGTCCTGTACAATCAGTTCCTAGTTAATTAATCCAAGGGGCTGGTTCAGTGGGAAGAGAACTCACAGTGCACAAAGTGCTCCTGGTCCTGCCTTGGCTACAGGAAATCCCTGACTCTCCCAGGACTGAGGCCTGAGCTCTGGGGCTTGTCATCTCTGGGGTTTGCCAGATTTGGGGTTTGCCATCTCTGGGGTTTGCCATCTCTGGGGTTTGTCATCTCTGGGGTTTGCCATCTCTGGGGCTTGTCATCTCTGGGGCTTGTCATCTCTGGGGTTTTGCCAGATTTGGGGTTTTGCCAGATTTGGGGTTTTGCCAGATTTGGGGTTTGCCAGATTTGGGGTTTGCCAGATTTGGGGTTTGCCATCTCTGGGGTTTTGCCAGCTCTGGGGTTTTGCCAGCTCTGGGGTTTGCCATCTCTGGGGTTTGCCATCTCTGGGGCTTGTCATCTCTGGGGTTTCGCCAGCTCTGGGGTTTGCCAGATTTGGGGTTTGCCATCTCTGGGGTTTGCCACCTCTGGGGTTTGTCAGCTCTTGGGTTTGTCATCTCTGGGGTTTGCCATCTCTGGTGTTTCCCAGCTTTGGGGTTTCCATCTCTGGGGTTTGTCAGCTTTTCTGGTTATTTTCGGGGGTTCAGGAGGCCAGAAACCAGAACTGAGCTGAACTGAAGGGTCAGACACTGCCAGGGCTTTGCTTCCGTCTGTTTGGAATATTTGAGGTGAAAAAGCAGAAAGGAGCCCAAACCCAAAGAAAGCTGCTTTCAAAAGCAAAGGGACAGCAGTGAGCAGTGAAATTTCAGATACTTATTACATATATTAAATCCTGTATTTCATTCTAATTAAATTCCATATTTAATTCCAATCAGGAACAGGATTGCCTGGCTAAGCAAGGAGTGAGTTGTTCTCTCTCTCAGCCAGATTCAGGATTTTTGGGTTGGATTTTTATGTTGAAATCCTTGGGGTTTGGAATTAGATCTATTTTTTCCTGGATTTTTTAATCCTCTTCCTGGAAGTGTTAAGCCAGGCTGGTCCTGGAGCAGTCTGGGCTCTGCCTGGGTACTCTTGTCCCTCTCTTAGGAAGATGAAAAGAGAAAATTCTCCTGGAATCATTTTCCTGCAGGAGCTGAAGCTTCCAGACCCCAGCCAGGGAGCCCTTCCCACGAGGAGCTGGAGAGAAGGAAAACATCCAGTTCCATGGAATTTGGAGAACCAAGCTTTCCTCACCTGCTGGAACCCCCACAAAACCCCAAAAGGCTTTGAAAAAATCCAGAATTCCCCCATCAAGGATTCCCTCTTTCCCTTGGAGCACAGAAAAGGAAATTTTATCAGGCACCATCGTCATGGAAGGGAAATTAAAGACTGAGTCAAAGAGACAATGACTGAAGAATTAATTCTTTTCTGTCCTGTGAATTCAGAGCAAAAACTGAGTTTTATGTTCCTTCAAGGGAAGCCTCTTAAATAAAAGCAAGAGCAGGGAGGGGAAAGAGGGGAAGGAAGAGGGGGAGAAGGCAAAAGGGAAAACTGCTCAGAGCTATAACACAACCACAGGCAAGAACTCTTCATTAGCAGCTTCATTTTCACTCAGGTGCATTTAAGGAGTTTTGCCACCCTTTTAAAAGTTCATTTTCTCCTCGTGCAGCACTTTCTGAGTGCATAAATCTTTCATATTCTCATTTCCACTGGCCCCACACGGCTGCAGTTGGCTCTGGGGCTGGGCAGAGTTGAAGTTGTCTCCCTCAGACACCTCTTGTTCTGCAAGGAAAGAAGTTTCCAGCAAATTCATCATGAAATCTTTTCCAATTGGTGCCCTGCACGGGGGTGGTGTTGTTTTTTAACTCAGAGAATTTATTTTCCACTCTGAGGAAAGCATCTGGAGCTTTCATTTTGAACCAGGAGTTTCAGGATCCAATTGAGGAGCTGCTGTCACTGGGAGCTGAATCAAGGCACTGGCACTGCTGCAAAGCAATAACTTTCTACCCAAACCAGGGGAAAATGTGATTTTTCTCTGTTAAAAAAAATAAAAACCAGATTTCCTCTGAAAAGAGATTTTATTTTCAGTGTAAAAACCCCAAAAAACAACAATCCTGAGTGACTTTGCGAACTTGCCCTAAATGTTAAAACTTTGAAGATTCAGGTGAAAGATTAAATTTTTTTGTTATTAAAAAATTAATTGTTTTGAGGCCAGGCTGGGCAGGGCTTGGGGCAGATTGGTACAGTGGAATTTCATGCCCATGGGATTTAAGCCCCTTCCAACCCAACCCATTCCATGATTCCCTCAGCACCCACAGGGCTGTGGCACCCAGGGCTGGGGCCAGGGTGCTCAGATCCCTCCTGGACAGAGGGAAAAGGAGCCTGTGGATCTCTGATCCCTGCCCCTGGCACATCCAGAGGGAGGAGAGAGGGGTTTTAGCACCATCCAACCCTTTGGCTCCATCTCCCTCCCTGCTCTCCTGCTCCTTCTCCTGCATTTTGCATCACCTCTTTGTGAAAATTTTCTTGACACCCCACTGAATGCAGAATGAAAGAGAAAAAAAGTTAATGTTTTCTTCTATTTCGTT
Organism: Trochalopteron elliotii; assembly: GCA_024734555.1. NCBI lineage: Eukaryota > Metazoa > Chordata > Aves > Passeriformes > Leiothrichidae > Trochalopteron > Trochalopteron elliotii. The sequence goes on from JANPWX010000613.1 coordinate 296,799, forward strand.
GAAGGGAAAGGCAAAAAAAAAAAAAAAAAAAATTAAAATGGCCCACGAGCTCTGATAGATGAACACAGCCTGGGTCAATAACTGAGAGAGCTTTCAGAGACCACAGCTGGCAAGTGCTGCTTGGACTGATTATTTTTATATTTTTTAAACTCTCTATCATGTTGTAAAGCTCCAGAGTCCCTGGGAGTGCAGCATTCCTGATCCTGGTGCATTCCTGCTCCTGGTGCATTCCTGCTCCTGGTGCTCCAGCCTGACAAATCTGGGAGGCACAATTGGAGCCCTAGTGGCTGCTGGTTAAATCCAGCTCTCACTGACCGCTTGGGGGCTTTAACAATTTCCTCCACAGCAGCTCCTGCCTTTCTTCTCCTGCTGCTCCTGAAACTGCCTCAGACCCAGAGAGGATGGAAAACCCACTGGGAGTGTGGCCTGGAATGAGCTGAGCTGGTTCATCCAGGACAAAAGAGGAGATTTTGTGGCAGTTTCTGTGATTTGAGGGACAACAACACAGCTCTGGGTTTGTCCTCTGTGTGGGAGGATCCTGGCAGGGAGATCCCAACAGCCTGGGCTGGGACACTGGGAGGTGGGAAAGGCTTGGGATGAATCCAGCAGCCCCAGGAAGGAGCACACCAGGACCTGGCCTGAGCCCGAGGGAACTGAGCCTCCTTTCCAGAGTGAAATGGGAGTGAAACACTCAGGTTTCATTTCTCTCCCTGTCTCTTTGCTCCTGGTTTTCATTCAGATTGGGTATTAGGGAAAATTTCTTCATGGAAGGAGCTGTCCAGCCCTGGAAAAGGCTGCCCAGGGCAGTGGTGGAGTCCCATCCCTGGAAATGTTCCAAAAATGAGTGGCTGTGGCCCTCCAGGGCTTGCTTCCATGCAGAACATGGTGCTCCTGCTGGTCCATGGCTCACCTTGGGGATCTTAAAGGTCTTTCCCAACCCAAATGATCCTGTGGCTGGAATGTTTTCAGGAATTGCCTCAGGAAATCCCTGTTGGAAGCCTGAGCAGAACAGCTCTGGGTGCTGCAGTTTCTCCAGCTCCTGCAATTCACAGAATCACAGAGTAACAGAATGTGTAGGTTGGAAGAGACCTTCAAGATCATCGAGTCCAACCCAGCCCCGACACCTCAACTAGATCATGGCATCAAGTGCCACATCCAGTCTTGTTTTAAACACATCCAACGATGGTGGCTCCACCACCTCCCCGGGCAGATTATTCCAGTATTTAATTACTCTTTCCGTGAAAAACTTCTTCCCTCTCTTCTAGCATCAGCCCCTTCCCCAGGTGGGTTTTAACCCTGATTTTATCCAAGCCTGGCCATTTCCTGGGGCTGGTTTATTTTTCCCCAGCCTTTCCCCTTTCCCTGCTCTGCTGTGCTCCAAAGGAAGGTGGGAGGGATGAGCCCCAGCCGCCCCGAAGGACGGTGATGGGCAGATGGCACAAACACAAAGGAGACAAAACCCTCCCCGTCAGCTGCTGGAACCTCCTCGGGAGATAAAAACATCTTGGAGGGAGCGGAATGAAAAAAAATTAAACCAAGGCTCTGCTCCCTGTGGGCTCCAACGCCCCGGCTCCAGCCCGGGAGAGCACGGGCGGGATGTCACAGGGAGCTGCCGCTAATTTATGCAGATTCCTCCCTAATGAGGCTGATGGGACAGCGGCCAGCTGGGGACATGAGAGGTGGCTTTGGGAAGAGAATATTCTCTTTTTCAGGGCTTTTCCAGGACTTTCAGCAGGCTGGAATGCTGCATTGGAGGGTTTGGAGATGCTCTGGTCACACCAAGGGCCCGAAGCTCCATCACCTTCTCATCCCCTCCATGCCACGTCCCCTGCCTCAGCTTTCCTTTCTCACGTAGGATAAAGTTTTCCAAAGAAATTTTCCCTCATATCCGGTCTAAACTTCCACAGAAATAATAATTTCCAAAGTGAACCAGTTAAAATTTTGTTTGAAACCCAAATGGATCCCAAAGGTTCGTTTCAGTGTAAAATGGAATATTCTCTTTGGATTTCAGCCCTTTTGGGGAGTGTTTGAGGTGTTGTCTGGTCTGGTTTCAAAGACAGCTTTTCTTCTGAGAGGGTGGGAGCAGCACATTTAAACTGAGCAGAAATCCAGCTGCCACCAGAGCTTTTCCTGCCTGGATTCTTCCTGATACTTGATCCATAATGTGAATACTCAGGATTCCTCTGAAACTCCAACAGTATTCTGTGTCACAAAAATCATTTACCTGGGTATGCTCCTATTTATCACCCTTTAAATGAGGCAGATTTTCCTATGTTTGCGTTCTCCAGCACTTCCCACAGAAAGACCATGAGAAATGTTGATGTGTGGATGTTTCCATTCCAATTCCTACCCTGCAGACCTGAAAGCATTCCCTGAAATCCTCTCTTCATGGAAGACCAATTCTGGCACAGATTTCACAGAAAACCTCCAATTCATCCACACAATATCCATAAGATTGGACCTAATTCTGCTCTTTGCTGGAATGCCTGGAAAGTGAAGGCAGAAGTTTCAGGATGGTTTCAGAGCCTGACAGGATTGAGTTTTTAATTTGATTGAGTGATTAATGAAGTGTCACCTCCAGCCTGGACAGGTGTGGCCATTGCCAGCCTGGTCATGGCTGCTGGGCTCTAATCCACACAAAGGAAAGGTTAATACCTGATTTTAGGGCTGGTTTTAGGGTCCTCCATCTCATCCCCAGTCCAGGCCTGTGCTCCTTGGACAGGTTTTACTACAGGTAACAAACTGCCCTGCTAAAACCTCCCAGGACATTTTTTTTTTTTTACTTTATGAAATTCATAATCAAACCAAGACCCAGGGAGTGGGTGATGCTGTGCAAACCCTAGAGACCCCAATTCCTACAACGGAGAGGAGCGCAGGGATGAAAATAAGTCTCGCAAGAGGTTTCCATAGACCCAGGGAAAGGTTCTTCCCCCAGAGGGTTCAGGCACTGCCCAGGCTCCCCAGGCACGGCCCTGAGGCTGCCAGAGCTCCAGGAGCCTTTGGACAGCACTGCCAGGGATGCCCAGGGTGGGATTGTTGGGGGGTCTGGGCAGGGCCAGGAGCTGCACTGGGCAATCTCTGTTGGTCCCCCCAGTTCTAGATATTCTGATTCTCTGATGGAACCACAGAATGGTTGGGTTGAGGCATTAAGGATCACCCAGTCCTGACCAGTTTGCAGCAGGAGACTCAGCCTTGACCCTTGTTCCACTGCCCTGGGCCCAGGACCACCCCTGGTGCTCAGCCAAGACAAACCTGCAGGTAGGAGTTTTCCAGATCCCATTATCCAACCTGCAGAAGATTCCTTGCTGTGTTCTGAGCTGGATCCCTCAGCCAGAACTCCCCTGACTGTTCCTTGGTGAGGAGCAGCTCCTCGTTCAGGGCAAATCCAGCCCTGGAGCTCTGCCAGCAGCTGAACCCCTGCAGGAGACCCGAGGCTGCTCAGCACCCAACAACTGCTCTCCTTTATCACCTGCAAACCCCACTGGAGTGACCACAAACCCTGCTGGGCTGACCCCCAACCCTGCTGGACTGACCACAAACCCCACTGCTGGACTGACCCCCAACCCTGCTGGGCTGACCCCCAGCCCTGCTGGACTGACCCTCAACCCCACTGGACTGACCCCTAACCCTGCTGGACTGACCACAAACCCTGCTGGACTGACCCCCAACCCTTCTGGACTGATCCCCAACCCTGCTGGACTGACCACAAACCCTGCTGGTTCCTCCTTCCCAGTGCCCAGAACTGCTCCATCTCCTGCTGCCTTCCCAAACCAACCCTTTCTGCTTGCAACTGAATCCTTTCCAAAGCAGCTCAGCCTCTGGAAAAGCCCGGAGTGATTCCAGCTGCAGTGGGGTGGGAGTGATTCCCTGCCTCCCGTTTGGAATGCAGAGGAGCTGCTGCTGCTGCTGGGAACAAACAGATACTCCATCTGAAGAAGTTACCAAGTGCTTCTGCCTTTAATTCCTGACCATGTTTATGTAAAATTAATTGCATCACATGTTCTGTGTATCTTTTAATTGCAAAACCAATTAACTTTAAAATGTTCTGCTTTGTAGTTCTCCTAATGGATGGCATCATTTTAGCTGGCTTTACAAAATCCATCTTTTGTTGGGACTGGGCAGGGAGCCATCCTCAGTTATCCCTGCAAGTCAGTTCCCTTCAGCTGAGCCAGCTCCAAGCAGTCAATGCACTGAAGTTGCTTCACAGGCATCAGATTTGGAGGAAATCATCTGTATAGAGACTTCACAGCCTTCCAGGGAAATGCTGGATCCCTTGGGAGGAGCGTGGCTGAGGTGTTGGAAAGGGTGATCCCAATGGGAACGTCCATCCCTGCAGCTGGGATTGATGTCCAGAGCAGCTCCAGCTCTGACGGGCCAGGGCAGGCTCAGGCTGCAGAGCAGGGAAAGGTTCTTCCCCCAGAGGGTTCAGGCACTGCCCAGGCTCCCCAGGGAATGGGCACGGCCCCAAGGCTGCCAGAGCTCCAGGAGCCTTTGGACAGAGCTCCAGGGATGTTTCTTGCAGGGTCTGGGCAGGGCCAGGATTGGATCAATGATCCTTTATCCCTCCCAGCTCAGAACATTCCCTGATTCCCTGATTCTGAGGAGGGCAGCAGCAAGGATGGTACCAGGGGTGGGAGAGATCTGGGAGGGCAGGACTCGCTCCCCTGGGACACCTGGAGCAGCTGACCCTGCTGGGGAGTCCATTCCTCCCTGGCAAACCTGGATCCTTCCTCACCTCTGGCAGCCCCAGGGGCTGTGGCACAAGAGGGAGGAAGGGCCAGGATTGCTCCTCCTGCTGCCTTCCCATCGTTACAATTCCAGGTGCTCAGGTAATGACACGTAGAACTCCGATTTCTTCAGTTCTGCTGAAGAGATTAGAGTAAAGTTTATTGAAAGACAGATTTTTTTATACAGTTTTTGGGTACAATGAATAGAATTGGTCCTTTAGGGCACCACCTTTTTGTAAACATCTCTACCAGTAAACAAGTTGGAAAAACACCAGGGGTCAGGAGGACGGGATCTACAAGGTTGTTTTGGGTTCCTCCTTATGATTTCCCAGGCCAGACTGAGAGAGCTCTGTCCTTAGTTTTCCCACAGGCTTCAAGATTCTGCCTGGAGCCTGAGAATCCATGTTCTGACCACTGTCAGTTCCCACACCTTCCCTCACATCCCGTTATCAGAGGCACCGTCTGGGCCTTTCCAAGGACACTTCTGCCCCTCTGGATCGTGGGAAGCNTAATGGCATGAGGGACTCCACAGTAGTCCCCTCATATCCATCCACGGCCCCCCATAAGGACCCTTCTCCTTTATTTTATCTTCACTTCTCTCCTTGGTATGAACTGATTCCAGGAGAAGGTTTGTGCTCAGCTCCACTCCTGTCTCCCCCCAGAAGATTCCTCAGGCTCAGCTTGGCAGTTTATTTTGCTTTTAGTAATTAAATATTATTGTAATGTGGCATGAGCCCTTCTAATCCGTGCCCAGCTGCGGGGCTGGAGTGAAGTTTTCCATGGATCACCTGGCAGTGAGGGCTGGGCCATGGGCCATTAATCTGGAATTATTCATTCCAATCTGGAAGGAATAATTAGACATTAAAGCACAAGATGAACCCTCCAGCCACTTGTTCCACCTTCCTTTATGGGGGTTCTCCACCCTCCCAGCCCAGATTTGCTCCTCACAGAGCAGGTGATGAGCACATCAGTCAAAAATGTCAGGGGCTGCTTGTCCTGAGGCCTCTTGCAGGAGCTGCTGGGATAACGGGCTGGGAAAGGCAGGAGGCAGTGGCCAGGAGCCAGCCCTGCCGTTTATTGTAACAAAAACAAATGGGAAAGGATGGACAGAACTGGGCAGAAATTGTCAGTTTGGCCATGTGGGATCCCCAGGCAGTGAATGGACTTTGCTCACAAAATCTGCTTCCTGCCGCTCCTGGGGGCTCCCGGCGTTGGCTCCATCTGTCACCCGGAGGTTTGTCCCGAGGATCCTGCAGGTGGAATCTGCAAGGTTCAAATAAAGGGATAATGGGGATTCTGCCCCTCTGCCCTGTTCAGGTGGGACCCCACCTGCAGAGCTGCCCCAGTTCTGAGCTCGGGAGGACCTGGAGCTGCTGGAGAGAGCCCAGAGGAATCCACGGAGCTGCTCCAGGGCTGGAGCCCAGGCTGGGAGAGCTGGGGGTGCTCCCCTGGAAAGGAAAAGGCTGCAGGGAGAGCTCAGAGCCCCTGCCAGGGCCTAAAGGGGCTCCAAAGAAATTTTTAGCAGTGCCTGTTGCAAAGGGTTAAAGGGTGATGTGTTTAAACTAAAAGAAGAGTGAAAATAAGAGGTTTTTTACACTGAAAATGGCGAGATCCAGCACCTCAGTGGAAAGAGGAATTCTCAATCCTCGCCTCCTTTAGAGGACAAGGAATAGGCAGGGAGGGACCTCCAGAGGAGCAGGCAAATGAGATAAGAGATGCACAATGGACTTGTTAGAGGAGTTTATGGCTGTGACGAGCCTGACAAAACCTGAGGCCTCCTGGTGTTTTACTCCATCCCGCGGCCTCGTGAAATTAACAGCCGGGAAATGTAAAACTCATAAAAGGCTGTTTGTGCTCCCTGGGTGCTGAGCCAGGCTCTGGAATCCGTTATCAGCCACAGTCAGACCTTGCAGGGAGATGGATAAAAGGCCTGGGAAACTTTATGACCAATATTGACACAAAAGGAGCATTCTGAGACCTTCAGTCCCAAGCAGTGACCGTGGGCTTCTGGAAGCTGAGCCACAGCCAGGACGAAGTTCCATCTGTCCCTGCCCTGCTCCCAGCATTGTCCCCAGCAGGGATGGGGACAGGGGGACACCAGGAGAGTCTCTGCTTCCACCCCTGTGGGGGCTGTGCTGAAGTGGGGCAGGGTTAGGTGGGATTTGGGATCAATCCTTCCCTGGGAGGGTGGGCAGGGGCTGGGCTGGAATTGCCAGAGCAGCTGTGGCTGCCCCTGGATCCCTGGCAGTGCCCAAGGCCAGGCTGGACATTGGGGCTGGAGCAGCCTGGGACAGTGGGAGGTGTCCCTGCCAGGGCTGGGGTGGGATGGGATGAGTTTTCAAATCCCTCCCAACACAAATTATTCCATGATTCTCCGATTCCAAGACATAACCAACATGAAAATCTTTCCTTCCCCGGGGGGAAAACTTGATATCCATCAATTTCATCACAAATATCACTTATTTATTAATTCCTCTCTCCTCTTCTTGTATCTTTATTTATTTTAAAAATCAAATATTCATGGATCTGATGTAGGTTTCATTAAACTGCCTTGGTGAGTGCAAAGTTTGAGCTGGAACCAGGAACCTCCGTGTTATTTGTAACCCCATCAGCAGGAGCTGCTCAGATTTGTCTCTGCTGGCTTGAGCTGAGAGCCTGAAGACAACTTGGTTTAATTTGTCAAGGCATTTTTAAGAGAATACAGGGAAAAAACCCACCCCAGCAGCCTTCCAGAGTCTCTTTATTTGAAATTCAATAATGTCAGCAGCCAGCCAACCTTACTTTATAAGTTCAAGATAGAAGTGCTAAGTGGAGAATTACTTTGAATATTTTAAGTACAGCTGACCAGCTGCTTATTTAGATATATATATAAATATATCAGTGACAGGGTTTTATTACTCCAGCAATATGAGGCTGTTTTAAAGGAAAAATTCCATTTTTTGGTGCTCACTGTGAGGGTTTCCTGAGCTCCTGCACAGAGCAGGAATTTTAGTCACAAGCAGTCAAAATTCATGAGCCAGGCCTTGCTTAAAAAATTAAGACGAGGGTAAAAATCAGGGAACACAAACAAATATTTGCATTTCTTCCTTTTTGTCTGGATGCTTCCAAGTCAGCCTTCCAGTTTGTTTTCAAAAAGATCCAGAAAACTGACTGGGGTTTATTTATTTCTTTGTGAAAACAGAAGCTTTCAGAGCATGTGGCTCCCAGAAATGGAACATCAATTCCCACCATTGGCCATGGTCACACGGTGGGAGACGTCAGAGTCTGATGGTGCAGCTCCCTAAAATGAGAAGATTTTCACACTTCCTACCTCAGTAACCGAGCTCTTCCCCAAGGTAGGACAGCTCCATAAAAAACCACTGTGTGAGAGTTTGTGCTGTCCCAGAGGAGCAAAATCACCCCCCAGGCCAGAGCTTTTCCTGTGCCACAGCCAGCAGGGAAGGGGCTGGTGCAGAGATGGGGTGGGATGGGATGGGGTGGGGTGGGGTGGGATGGGGTGGGATGGGATGGGATGGGATGGGATGGGATGGGATGGGATGGGGTGGGGTGGGATGGGATGGGGTGGGATGGGAGCTGTGTCCCACCTGTTCCAAAAAGGGGAAATGTCCCAGCCCTGCTTAAAGGCAGGAGGCCCTGGTTGAGGCACAGGGCTGGTGTGGCCCAGGGACACCAGAGTGTCCCAGCAGGTGACACTGGATTCACTGGGGGGTCAGTGACAAGGAGGTTTGGCTGCTTGTGGCCACCAGGGACTCCAAGGAACTGCTCAGGAATGGCTCCACAAGTCCTGGGTGGTGCTGAGGGCTGTGTCCAGCTCACAGGAGGGACATGGAGGGCCTGGAGCCTGTCCAGGGAAGGGTCTGGAGCCCCAGGAGAGGCTGAGGGAGCTGGGAAAGGGGCTCAGCCTGGAGAAAAGGGGGACTGGGGGGACCTTGTGGCTCTGCACAACTCCCTCACTCTCTTCCATTCCCAGGGCAGGGGGTGGAATGAGGTGAGGTTTCCAATCCCTTCCAAACCACTCCATGAGGCCACGACTCTGTGACATCACCTGCATGAGTTTGGTGAAGGGGACAGGGGACCAGTGACAGTGAGGGATAGCTCTGGGTGTCCATCTCTGGGTGTCCA
>JANPWX010000613.1:318554-336431 GCA_024734555.1 Trochalopteron elliotii
CCAAACATCTCCTCCTGCTCCAGGAGTCCTGGGCCTGCTGTGGCTCAGGACCACGAATTTTGGGGAGATGAGGAGGAGGGGGACAGGGAATTGGGGTTTTATCCCTGGCTGTTGCTTCTACAGTAGCACAGCAAGGGAAATGGGTGGGAAGAACCAGTCCAAAGATGACACCTGATATTGAGAGGAATGACAGACTTGTCTTTACAAACAAACTCTGGGTCTGCTGGTAGATAAAACCAGCAGTGAGAGATAAAAAAAAAAAACAAATTGAAGGATTCCACTGATTGATGAATGGAAAAGAAGATATTTGCCTTTACAAACAAACTGTAGGTTTGCTGAAAAATGAAACTGGATATTGAAAGATGAAAAAAACAGTGGGGAAAACCCATAAATCCCATAAGATTTAAAAATTAAAAGGGGGGTTATACATTAAAGGGGAATTTTAGGTATTGGGCACTCTGGGAAGTCTGTAACTTTCAAGTACCTCAACCAATGAGGAAAGAGAGAGGGAAATGCAGCTGGGAAATTGGGATAAATAGGAGGCTGCGTCCTCCAAAATTTGAGAGACCCCAGGGGAAATGCCACATGACCTCTTCCTTTATTTGAATAAAGTAAAAGGACTCATCTGTCTCCTTTTTGGACATAAACCTCTGGCGTTTGTGGATTAATTTTCCTGACAAGGTAAAAGCAGAAAAATTCCCTGGAGGGGGGAGCTGGGAGAGGCCTGGCAGAGGGAACGAGTTTGGGATTGTGGTTTCACCAAGTATGACCCTGCAATTGCTGTCAGGGATGACAGGAGCTGTGATCTGCCCCACACAGGCTGGGGAAATGCCATGAGGGTTTGTTTGGATGTGTTTGGGCACCAGGACTGACAATCCTTGGAGCAGCCAGCAGGAAACCCAGCAGGGAATACAGAGCTGGCTGCGAGCCGTGCACAGCACCCAGCTCCAGAGGCAACTCTGAGGAGCCTCTCAGCTGTGGAGAACAAATGTACTCAAATTTAGAGCTTCAGAGCCATGAAACAGCCAAAAAATCCATTAGGGGAGTGCTGTTAATGTGAGGCTCCTTTTGGAAGTGGAGAAAGCTTAAAGGGAAGTGGGAGCAGGAGGCTTGGGGTGTTTTTTGAGCAGTTCAGAGTGGATTTTTTACCACTTAGCAGAGCCACAGCTAAAACGTTTCAGCAGAGTGGTTCAACTGCAGCGCTGGAGCTTTTAGGAGTGGAGGCAGAGCTGTGCCCCTTAAAAAAACCCTAATTCTTAAAGCCCTTTAACCATCACTGGGTACCATCAGAGGGTTAAAAGCTCAGAAATTCAAGGGGATGATAGAAAGTTATCCTCGAGGTAGTTAAAATGCAGACGGAGAGGAATTATGGAAGATGTCCCAAGGCTGCATGATTGGAAAGAAAATATTCCGTTTTTACTGAGCTGCTTTTTCCCTCTGCCATTTTTGTGACTTTTTTTACGTGTGGTGATTTATTAAGCAGGGAAGGTCTCATCAGTGAGGGGGGAAAGGATGATTTCAGTGGAGGGCAGGTGATGATGATGATGATGATGATAAAAAACTTGTTTTAAAACTTGGTGCCAAGTGGGCTGGGTTTTTCCTTGGAGCTTGGAATTTGGGATTTAAATGACTCCATCTGGGTGTTGAGCTCCTCTTGGCTGACATTTCTGTGGTCATCAATCTCTTCATCTTGGGAAGTCACTCAGGACCCCTCAGAGCTTCTCTGGGCAACCTCTGACAGGGCCTCCCCACCATGAATTCCCAATATCCCAGCTAAACCTCCTCCCTTTCCATGTGAGGCCATTCCCCCTGGTTCTGCCACTCCAGGCCCTTGTAAAAAGTTCTCCTCCACCTTTCTTGCAGCTGCTTCAGGAGTTGGAAGGCTGCAGTGAAGTGACCCCAAAGCTTCTCTTCTCCAGGCTGAATAATAATAATAATAATAATAATAATAATAATAATAATAATAATAATAATAATAATAATAATAACAATAACAATAACAATAACAATAACAACAATAATCTGATTTTCCCCGGCAATAGGAAAAGTGCTTTGCTCTGAGCCTAAATCCTTCCAGGCTGGGTTCCAACCTCCCATGCTGGAGGTGCCTCCTGAGGACAATTCCCACCTCATTCCCTGGAGCTGCAGCCTCCCCTCCATCACCTGCCTGCAGTGGGAGCTCATTCAGGCCTAAACACGAAGGCTTTGAGACATGGAAGGTGTTGGAATCAACAAAATCCACACCCAATTCAGCCCCCTGAATCCTTTTTCAGAGCATTTATCGAGCACTTCAAGAGAAAAACCTGAAGTTCTGCTGGATTTAAGGACTCCCAGTCCCTGCACAGGGACACCCTCACAGCTGGAGTTTTGCAGGAGCCAGTGACAGAGTTTGTATTTCTCAAAAAAATCACTTTGTACATTCTGACCTTTACTCTTAGAGGGAAGCAAAATATAGATTCCAGCTCCTTAACGTGCTGCAATTTGAAGTATTTGTCTTTTCAGGCTGAGGCCAAGGGGAAATTGGTGTTTGGGACACTTAAGGGTCCATTTGTGATGTGTCACAGCAGGACAGAACCTGCTTGAGGCTCCCAAATCCCCTCCTGAATTGAAAAGCTGAAGGTCAAGCCTAATTTCCCCCATTCTGCAGCACAGAATGACTTTGAACCCCCCGGATTTTCAACTTGCAAGGCAAGCAAATTGGATGCCTCTGTTGCATTTGGTCATTTGGAAAGGTTATTTCTGCCCTCTCTGCCTTTTACTTGCTGCTCCCTGTGAGGGTGAAAGTTTGATTCTGTGCTGCAAATAGGCTCCAGGCTGAGATAAAGAGGAAAATTTTGGTAGTAATGCATCAGCTGGAAAACAAAGCAGAAATCTGAGGTGTTAAACAGTAAAAGCAAGGTGGGAGAGTTTTTTATTAAGTAAAATGATGTGTAAAAGCTCTGAAAACAGAGTGGGGAAAGGCCACAGGTCCTGTCCTTTAAATGTCTGTGTAGGATAATGAACACTTTTTTAGGGAACACGATTTCCCTGGGAGCTTTTATTCCCAAAAGCAGTTTCCCCCCTCGGGGTGGGCCCTGGGTTTGTGCAGTTGCTGCTGTCGGGCACAGGGGACTCCTCAGGATTTTTTCTCCTGCTTTGTTTCCCTCCCTGTTCCCAGAGGGGAATGTGGTTACAGAGAGGTGGCCAAGGCTGCAGGGGCTGAGCCAGAGCCTGAACTCGTGTCACCTTTGCTGTCCCCAGTCCCTGGGTGGCTTTTGGCCGTGGGAATGCTCTGCTGTGGCTACAAGCCCCATTCTTTGGGTGCCCCATGTTGCTGAGGAGCCCAGGGGGTCAGGGGAGCCTGAATTCCCATGGAGCCTCCAGGGATTCACTTGGGGAGCTGCTCCTGCATTCCTGGGAGGGTGGATGGGACCCCAGGGAGCCGAGCCCTCCTTGGAGGGCCTGGTGCCCATGGGTGCTCCTGAAAGGACGTGGACATTGTCACCTAGTCCTGGGAGTGGGTGGGGGTGCCCAGGGTGGCTGTGGAGAGGATGTGGAGATGTTTGGAGTCTGCCCAAAGTTCCTGGGCAGAGCAGGAGGCTGCAGGTCAGGGAGCTGTTAATTACTGATGATGATGATGACGATGATGATGATGATGATGATGATGATGCTTTTCAGCAGGAGGTGAGTGAGCACCTTCACAGCTCTCAGGGCCGGTGCTCCACAGGCTGCAGGATCCCACTGCTCTGCTCCCAGATGGATCCCCTGGATCCCAGGCCAGGCTGGACAGGGCTGGAGCAGCCTGGGGCAGTGGGAGGTGTCCCTGCCACGGCTGGGGTGACACGGTGAGTTTAAAGTTCCTTCCCACCCCACCCAGTCTGGGGTTCCCAGCTCTTCCCTCTGAGCTGCAGGGGGTGCTTGGAGGCCCAGAATCCTTCCAGGTGGGGTGGCTTTGCCCTGGGCAGCTTTGGCTCCCTGGCTGTGCCAAAGGCACCTTGTGCCCCTTGGATTTTCCCAAGGGGCATCTTTTTCTTTGTTTGTTTGTTTGTTTGGGGTTTTTTTGGTTTTTTTTTGTTTCCTCTAGGATTTTTGTTTGTTTGTTTGGGGTTTTGGGGAGATTTTTTGTTTGGTTGGTTGGGTTTTTGTTTTGGGGTTTTTGGGTTTTTTTTGGTTTTTTGTTTCCTCTGGAGCTGAGATTCCAATGAACTCTGCAGCAACAGACAGGGAGGAGAGGGACCCTTGCCTCCCCCACCCAAATTCCAGCTGTATCCCTGCTCCAAGGAAAACTCCAATTGCTGTTCACACCCAAGCCCTGCTGGTCACCCAGCCCTGGTGGTCACCCAGCCTGGTCCCTGTGTCCCTCTCCCCTCCCTGCCCTTCCCAAACCTGGAACTTGCTGGATTTTCCGAGGCTGCTGCTCCTCCTCCCCACTGTGCTGCTGCAGCTTTTCCCTCTGGGGATGGTTCCATTTTGTCACTGTATTTATAAAAGTGTCACGGGCTCACACGCTCGCAGTGACACTTGAGGCAGTTATTGCCAAAGTGTTTAAAGTGTTCCGAGGTGCTTTTGGGTGCCAACAAAATTTAGTTGACAACATAATAATAAATCCAGTTCCAGCAACACTTTTAATGAACATAAAAGGTCTGACTGATTCCCTTTGCCTCCCGCTTCACCCCTGGTATCTCTCTCCTCACTGCTTTGTTCCATACTAAAGACAAAATTTATAGGATCTGAGGGATGTTATGAAGATTGTGCAGAATCAGAATGTAAGGGTGTATGTGAGATAATAGGGAAATTATAATAATGTAATTTATAAGATTTCCATCTCTATCATGGCAAACAAGGAGAGCGAATTTTTGGAGCTTTTTAAGACTTTGAACTATGGTACAAAAGTCCAATAAAAACTTGGATGGTTTAATTTATAGCAAAGCTCCCATACCCCACTCTGTGAATGGAAATTCCTGATGGGATCATTAATTACCTGCACAGTTTCTGTAAAATTGCCTCACTCTGAGAGGACTGGAGTCAAAGTTCCTGTTGTTTGTTGGAGTTTGGACTGTGCAGAGCAGCTTTAAGCTGGAATAATTTTTCCAATCCAGTCTCTAAACTTCCCATCAGAGATAAAATATCCAGAATCCTCTGGATAAAATCCCCCCCTGGAGAATGGGAGAGGAAGCAGAGTGGTCCCAGCTGAGCTGTGACATAAATGTCCTGTAAGATATTTGATGCCATTACAGACATGGAAACCACACACCCCCAAAGGTATCACCTTGAGAGTCTTGGAATTCCATCTCCAAAATCCAGGAGAACACTGAGCTTTGTAGATTTATTTTGCAGTGTGATTAATGACTTTGGGAATAAGTTGTAAAGCTTGATCCTCCAGATGGAAGAATATTAAAAATACTGATTTATTGTGGCTTCTCAGGTGAACTTTGCTCAGGTTGCTCTGAATTGTGGCCACTCAGCCTGGAAGCTTTGGGGCTGTGCTGGGACTTGTTCCTGTCCAGCACCTGGGGGAAAAAATCAGCTTTTTGCAATGTTTGATGGTTTTAAAACCATAAAAGAAACTTGGGAGCTGTCAGTGAAACCCAGCTGGAGGCACAAGGACAGCAGCTCTGACTCCTGAAATAAATAAATAAAACCTTCCCTGCCTTGGAAGGAAGACAGAAAAAGCCATGTAGAGCCTAAATTACTGTCAGTGCTTAAATCTGCTCGGGGCTGTGTCCTCAGCTGATGCCACTTAGAGCCCTGTACACCCAGATTAAGCTGCAGTAATTGAGGAGGAGGATCTTTAATTAAGCAGAAAATCATGATCATAAAACTGTTCCTATGGACCTCTTTTATCTGAGCCCTGTCTGAGTGTGTGAGGATGTTCCAGGAAGCCCCAGCCCCTAAATTAAAAACTCCCGTTAGCTCTCCTAATGAGCTTTAAACACCCTGGTAAAGAATCCTTCCCCAGTCAGCACCTTTTGTTCTCAGGCTGGGCCCCTCAGGGTGGGCTTTGAGCCTCTCCTGCCCCGGCAGCTTCTGCAGCACCTCTGGCTCTTGTGGAGGTGGAAAATGGTTCTTTTCCAGGGTTAATCCCTGCAGCTGCTTCCTGCCTCCCCTCAGGAGCGTGTTCCTGGTGATCCCTCCCATGGATTGTCCCTCTCTGCCTCAGGGGAGCCTTTGATCCCCCCTGATTCCCCTCCAGCCCTTCCTCAGCCTGGACTGAGCCCCTCTGGGGTCTCTCAGCCAGCTCTGGGGAGGAGCTGGAGCCAAATGCCTCCCTCTGGGATGGAGAAATCCCAAACCAGGTGAGGGGAGAACAATCCCCCAGCGTGGGGACCTGCAGGTCCCACTGTAGGGTTGGTGCTGGAGCTGGGGCAGCCTGACCAGCCTGGGCCTGGGAGGAAGGGCCCTGAAGAGCCCAAATTTGGCAGGTTTGGGGCTCTTCTCCCCCGCTTTGCTCCATTTCTGGGCTCTCCCTGTGCATGTGGGAGTTTTGTTCTAGAACCAGAGGGATGTTGCCCTGCTGAAGTGCCACCAGGGATTTATTGTCACCAGCACAGGGTCCCCAGGGTTTTTCTCCTGCCATAAACCAAAGCAGCAGCAATGGATTTTTAGGGGCTGAAAAAAAGAATGGATGGAGCTGTTACAGCAAAAGTCAAATTAAAATATCGTCTTTCAAAGGGCTCCTTACTTTCCCTCTTCCCTTTGAATTACTTTTCATTTTATTCATTATTTTCTTACATCAGATGATGGCCTGGTCACCCTGCAGCAGGTAACAGCCACACCTGGGCCCTGGGTGTGGGGGAGCTTTATTTCACCCCATTATCAACGGAGAGCTGGTTTTTTTCCCAGCACATCATCCTTAATCTGGGCGTAGGCAGGGGATTGCAAAAAAATAAACCAAAATTAAAGTCTAAGAAGCTGCTGGGGTGTGATAATGAATGAGATACTGCTGACCCCTGGGCCTTCTCTCTCTTCTGGATAATTACAGAGGAATAACTGTATAAATCTTGCTTGGATTTCCTGCCCCGTTTGCTCGTGGAAATGGATGGCTCTGTGTGTTTTCTCTGCAGGCTGGAGGATTGTTTTAATTTAAATACAGCTTTGCAGTGCTTTGCTGTAGCAAGTGGAATTAAAAAAATAAAGAATTTAGGAAGGAGTGGGGAGTGAAGCTTTTCCTGAGCTGGGCTGCTCATCTCAGCAGCTGCTGGGCCTGCCCTGAATCCTCTTTGCTGCCCAAATGCAGCTCCTGCCCCACAGGGTTTGGATTTTCCCTCTTAAAATCCCAGGAATGGTTTGGAGGGTGCATTAAGGATCATCCCATCCCACCCCAGCCATGGCAGGGACACCTCCCACTGCCCCAGGCTGCTCCAAGCCCCAGTGTCCAGCCTGGCCCTGGACACTGCCAGGGATGGAGCAGCCCCAGCTCTGCTGTTCCATTTATCCCTTACAGGCATTTCTGGGCAGGTTCACTGCAGTTTGCTGATTTTAGGGAGGTTTGTACTGGAGGAGCAGGACAGGGAGTGGAGCACGGGAAGGTTTTGTGGCTGCCCCATCCCTGAAAGTGCCCAAGGCCGTGTTGGGCAGGGCCTGGAGCAGTCTGGCCTGGTGAGAGGTGTCCCTGCCCACAGCACTGGGTGACTTTTAAAGGTTTCCCTCGGTTTTGATGAGGGTTTGGCAGCTGGGAGGAGAGGGAGCAGCACGGCAGTGCCCAGGAATGAGGGATTTGGGTGGGCACAGGTGAGATTTGTTGCTGGCTGTGGCTCAGAGCCCGTTCCAAGGGCAAGGCTGGGTGAGGGAGCAGCTCCCGGTGATTTATTAAAAAGATGGATATTGATCTAATACCGATAGCCAACTATGACAAAGACTCTCTAACAGTTTAAAGTTAGAAAGTGTATGTTTATTACATACATGACATGTGGGGAGAGCTCCCAAATATACACCACAATTTCCAGATGATCACAGGGTCTTTTTATGTCCAGGAGTATTGAATACCCAAAACACAAATGCATATTCATGACTCTGGTACATCCCATTCCCCATTTCGTATGGTAATTAGCCAAAAAGCCATTAAGCATGTGTGGTTTGTTCTTTGAAATGGGTCGGTGGTCCTTTTTATGGGGCGGGGTCTCAAAATGATGAAGTGAGATGGGTCTTTCTTGCTTTGACTTTTTAACCTTTTAGTGTTACGTGACAACTGAATCCTGTTTTTCCAGGGCTGTTTGATTTATGATTGTATTGTATTCTTGGAGTCTATTGATTAGTCAGAATACATAAACAGGCCTCATGATTTATCAGTTCCTTAAATCCAGCTTCTGTTAGTAGAGGAAAGTTTGTCTATCTTACCTCAGCAATATCTAGTTTAACTAAAGTCCTTAATTCTTAAAAATTAATGTCTCACCGGGCCCTCAGAGGGGTTTCTTTGCGTGCTGCTCTCAGGTGCAGCATCCTGCAGGCTCTGCCCTCAGGGCAGGACCATGACCACGGCCTGACCCAGCTCTGGGATCACCTTGGGATGCATCAAAGCCCCGAGGAGGATCTCGGCTCCAATTCCCTGCATCTCCACACTCAGCAGCAAATAAACAAAATCAAATCAGTGCTGCTCCATTCTGAATGGAAAGTGCCCGTGAGGGGCCTTAATGCAGTTGGAGGAACCACTTTCAATTTACACCTGGAACTCATTTAAATTTTTAAGGTGCTTAAAAGCCTGGCTGCCCATCATCATTTGTGGCTGCTTCCCTCATCTGCGATGCTGATGCAGGAAAAGATTTTCCACAGGTTGGGTGGGAAAGGCTGGAGAAAACCTGGTTGGTTTTGTGCTGCTGTCAAGTTTTATTCTGAATTGCTTTAGGGCCTTTTCTTGATTTTTGGAGTTTCAAGTTGCTCGTTAAAGCCAAATGAAGTGTTAATGTTGGTGGCCAGTTCGGAGGAAAGCTCTGTGTGCATCCATATCCATATGAAAGTGCTGGAAATCCCTAAAAGCAGGAGAGCACAATTTTTTGAAGTGTTTGATTCTAAGCTCATTTCGTGATTGCAAGAAGCAAATCCCGGGTTTGTGAACACAGAGACACAACCCCAAATGGGGCTTTTGAGCTGCCTCGAGATGCAGTTCCTATTTTCATGTTCTGAAGGGGCTGAGACACTATTTTTTTAAAAAAAATTCTTCATAATCCTTTCATAGGCTTCTGTTTTTCTTAAAACTTCCTATCTAATCCATATGGCTGGATCCTGCTGAACTCATTCCACTGGACCAGAAAGTCAGGATCAGCCCACACCGGGTGGGAACTGCAGCTGAGTAAGGGAGACTTTCCGTGGAGTCATGGAATGGTTTGGGTGGGAACGGGGTTTAAATCTCACCCCATCCCACCCCAGCCATGGGCAGGGACACCTCCCACTGTCCCAGGGAGCTCCCAGTCCTGTCCAGCCTGGCCTTGTCCTTTCCAGGGGTCCAGGGCAGCCACAATTTCTGCATTACAGCTCCCACCTCACTCCCAAACCAGCAGCACAGAGGCTGCAATTTCCCATTTCCCAACAAAATCCCACCTGCAGCTGGAATTCTGGCTGTGAAACATCCCCAACCAGTCTGAATTTACAATATCTCCATTTAGCACCCTGGAGAATGTGAGGCTGTGTCAGGATATGGAAAAGCTGCTCCTGACCAGCTGCAGCTCCCAGGGATGGGATGGAGAGCAGGTGTGGGAACACCTTTCCCACAGAACCTGCAAATGCTCCCTGGGTTCTGCCCTCCTCAATTGTGTTTGCTCCGTGTGGAGGAGAGTAATTCCAAGGAGGTCATGGATGGCAGCAATTCCCAGGGATGGGAACTCCAACGAGCTGCACCTGAGCTGCTTTTTAGGGAGGGAAAAATAAAGATATAAATGCAGAGCCCAGGGAAGGGAGTTTTAGCAGCAAATCAGGAAAAGCTCCCCAGGCTGCCAAGATTCCTCTGTCTGTTCTGACCCAGTAGCCTGGCGTGGTCCCAGACCTGCTCCAGAGCTTCTCCTCCTCTTTCCACTCTCACAGGCAAATCTGTCAGACCCAGCTGATTCCCTCTTTCCCTCCCCTTTCAGGAGGGGTTGGTTGTTCACCATAGATGTTCATGCAGCCATGTCCTTGTCAGGACACCTCATCTGAGGGCAGAGGTTACCTGTGAAGGGAAGGAAGCCCAATATCTGTCAGGTGGAAGCCTCCACTCCTCTGCACCCCCCTGAGCAGCTGCTCCTTCCCCCAGGGTTTGCTGCTCCTCCCTGGGGAGTCTCCTGGCCTGGAGCTGCTCTTCCCTTGGAGCACCCAGCCAGAAAATGGAGCAAAGGAGCCTTTTCCCTGGCCTAGGATTGATTCTCCAGCAGTTTGGGGGATGTAAGAAACAAAATGCCAATTTCTGAGTTCAGCTGGATACTGTTTTGGCTATGGTGAGCCTTTTCTCTGTCGTTTAGCTCAGACCGATTGTTATGGTAATTAGAAATACCTTCCCTAAATGTTTTGTCCGTCAAATGTTAATTACCTGAAACCCCTTTCTTTGTAACTGTCCTCGAACTGCCCCTACCCCTGCCACTCCTGCCATAGCAAGCACAGGGCAACCGATGGCACCACCTGACATGGAAACGAAAAAAGCCTCAAGTGTTCATGGAACACGATTCGGACTTAAAACTCCAGAAAAACAACGAGCCAAAACAAAACTAAAAATAACCCCTCTAAGTCAGCAGAACCATGGAGAACCTCACACCAATCAGAGCTGGGTTCCATCTTGTCACCGTAACTTCAAAAGTATCCCACACACAGGACTCCTCCAGACTTTCCAAGGAGCCAGAGGATTTTCCAAGGACTCCTGCGAGAAGGCAGCCCCAGCTCTGCCGTGGGGAAGAGCTGAACGTCTCCTCCCCTGTGTTGTCCATCAGGAGCAGTGGTGGTGTGTGCAGCCCCCCGAGCCCCCAGCTAGAGCTGATCTTAATGAAGGCATTAAAAAGGAGCCAGTCTCCTTGCCCATTCATTTCAGGGGATTTGAGCTTTGGCAGGGGCAGCATTGGCTCCCCAGTCAGAGCCTCCCAGCACCCAGTGCCTCCAGTTCTGATGGGTTCATCCTTAGGGGATGTTTCCCAGCTGCTCCATCAAATTGTCCTTCTCCCTCCACTTGGCTGTAATTTGGCTTGAAAATGGACACAAATCTGGTTCCCTTGGTCCTGGGGATGTTGTGGCTTCATGTCTTGCTGGAGGGGGGGGCCTTTCCTGCCCAGCTCCCTCCCTGTGCCAGGGCAGAGCCATTAAATGTGAATTTAATGTTTCTGGGATGTGCAGCTCCCTCAGGGTGATGCTCCCAGCAGGATCTGTGGCTGCTCCCTGGAGCTGGGTGTGGATCCATGGATTCCTCAGAGCAGTACCACCACCCTGTCCCCACCTGGCTCTGCAGCCCAAGCTGCCAGAGAGGAGAATTTCTGTTCTCTCCAGCACCCAGAGACACAAAAAGCTCTTGGAGTTTGGAAAGGCAAGGAGCATCTGCTTTGGAAGGATAACTCAGGAGGGTGGAGGGAGAAATCCACCTGCTGCAAGGTTCCCTGTGAGAGCTCTTCATCTCCCCAGTCAGATCTGGCATTGCCAGGGTCTGGTGGGGAGGGAGGCAGGCAAGGCACAGGAATTCTGTCAGAAACTCTGGGAACTCTGCCCTTTGGGAATCTGTCACACAGTCACAAGATGCTGCAGAATGAGGGCCTTTAAATTCTGCTTCCTTAAACCAACACAGGAAAGCTGGAGCAGGTTTGGCCCCTGGGAAGGGGAGAAGGATTTTCTGTTTCATAGAGCAACCATCCCTCATCCGCCTTAGGACAGACCCAACCCAGTGCCCACTGTGGCCTTGGAAAACTCCCCCAAATGCTCCCAGCCAGGACTGCCTCAAATCCACCCTGTCCCACCTCATTTCCCAGAATTAGGAGCTGTGACTTCTCTGACCTGGCTCTTTGTGTCTTGAAATGAGATTTTCTTGGGAGCAGCAGCCCCCCAAGGAGAGAGTCAAATCCATCTGATTATCCAGGTGGGATGGTTCTGACCTCCTGGGATTAAGGGATTGTCCAGCTTCTGGATAAATTCACTTAATCTTCCTTCCCCCCCTCACCTTTTTAAAAAATAAAAGGTCCTGTGCTTAAGGGAAACTTTAAATCCACTTCTGTACTCAGTGCCCACCTTGGCTTTGCTGTTTGTGGTCCCACACTGGGGCTAAGAGGGAAGGGCAGGGCTGGGAGTCCTGGAGATGCAGAAATGCAGGGCTGGAATCAGAGCAGTGTCCCACAGAGGCAGCAGGAAATGCCTGGAAGGAGCCCAAGGATCAGTTTCCCTGCTGAGGGACCCTGCTGTGTCCAGAGCATTCCTCCTCTGAGGAAAAGGAGCCCACAGAGGCTCCTGGGGAGGGTGAAGGAACCCCTGGGCTTCAGAACAGGATGTTGGAAATGTGATTTCTCCTGAGGAATGGGGAGCTCTGGGTGTTTCAAGTTCCCTCCCAGCCCTCAAACTGGGGCCAGTGTCTGCAGGGATCAGAAAAGTGCCTATCCTGCCAGAGCAGGGAGGAGCTGTGTCCATCCCATTACCCCAAATTAGCAGCAGCAGTTTAAGCCCCACATAAAATTAATCTGATTGGATTTTGGAGCAGGGTTTATAATAGACAAGCCTGGCGCTGTTTACAAGCCTCACTGCAATATAATTCCATTTTTCAGCATGAGCTGAGAGCTCCAGGAGGAGCTGGTCCAGAGGCAGCTTTATTGCATTCAGCAGGGCCTAATGAATAGGGAGCAGATTGTCAAATGTTGTGTATTTTTATGGTTATCCATGCAGGTGAGGGCCGTGCAGCAGGGAGGTCCCTGCCTCCACTGCCCTGCACTCCCAGGGAGGAGCAGGAGCCTGGCCAAGGCTCAGCAGTGAGGTGCTGCCAGTGGGAGGGACAGGAAGGGCTGCCCCAGCCTGGGAGCCCCTGCAGGGAGGGGCCACGGGGAGGAATTTGACCTTCAGGTCACCCTGGACCAATTCCAGCCCCTGGGTGACTCCCTGGACTCTTCCAGGTCACCCTGGACCAATTCCAGCCCTTTCAGGTCCCCCTGGAGCAATTCCAGCCCCTGGTCACCCTGTGGACTCTTTCAGGTCCCCTTGGACCAGTTTCCCCCCCCGGGTGGCTCCTTGGGCTGTTGAGCTGAGCTGTGCTGCTGCTTCTCCATCCCAGAGGGTTTTCCAGCCCCCATCAGGTGTGGGATGGAGCTCTGGGCTGGACTCAGCCCCTGTAACCCCCTGATGTCCCCCCAGGTGGGGAAGGGACACCAGTTTTCCCCAGTGTCACCAGTCAGGCCCTTTGGCTCCCAGCTGCAGGGAAGGGAAGGGTTTGGTGGCCACACCACGAGGGGCAGGATGACACTGGGGACACATTCCCTGCTGTGCTGCTCCCTGCCCATGAAATGTGTGTGTGGCTTGGAGCAATTCTGAATTTCCAGGGGAAAAGCTGTGTCAGGAGAGAGGAACCTCAGTGCTGGCATTGGGCAGCCTCCAGAGATATTCTGTTTCACTTTGACCAGGGAGGGCAGAGCCCTGAGCAAGCCAATGCTCAGGATTTCTGACAACCTTTGGAGAGTGGCTGAAGGAGCAGCAAAGATCCACAGCCATGGATTGCACAGAAAATTCAAGCTGCAAACATGAACACACATAAAATGGTGCTTGGCTGCATTTGGGTTTTGTTCTGGGGAGTGTTAATAATCAAGTGATAGAAGATCACAGAGGTTTCATTCCCCAAGTGTTAAAATAAGAAGCAATTAAGGCTGTTGAAAGTTGCCATGGAGGCAGGAAGGAGAGTTGGCTGTTCAGGCTGCTACCAGGCACTGCTGCTGTCCTTTCATTTCCCAGAGCTGGGGCAGAACAGGGGGGAGCTCTGTGTGTCTGCAGAGCTTTGGGGATGCTGGGGGCACAGATGAGGAGTGGGAGCAGCTGGAGGGGGTTGGGAGAAGCCCCTTTCTGCCGCCCTGAATTTTCCTGCTTTCCAGTGTTTGCAGTTTGTAGTGGAGATTCTCACACAGCTTCGTATAAACTATGTAGATATTTAGAACTTATCTATTTTGTTTACATATTTCTCCTCACAGAGGAGGAATAGGATTGATGGTGATGTTCACCAATGAGGTCGAGAAGGTGGCACCCTGTGTAGCCAATCTTTTGCCTTCTGGCCAAAATGTATAAAAGATGGAGTCAGAAATTAAAATAAAGCTTTTTCCTGCTTGACCTTCTGTGTCTGCCTCGTCCTTCGTGTGCCTGAAACTGCCACACCTTTCCATCCTTCCCCTGTCCCCAGCCGGGGACAAGGCTCTCTCCGGGCTCCCCACATCCCCCTCCGTGTGGGTGAGCTCAGAACTGCACCCTGCCTCTCTTCCTTTTGGCTTTTTTCCTCTCTCCCAACCGTTTCAAGGCATCGGTTCCACTGGGTGGAGTTGGTATTAATTAAAACCAGCTAATTGCCAAGGAGCTTCTGAAGGAGCAAGGCTTTGAGCCTGCCCGGGGGACAGGGAGTGAAGGGCTTTGAGAGCCGTGTAACCCTCAGATCCAGTTTTTGCTGTGTAATCCCTTCCCTGCCAAGCTGGGAATTGAGCAAATTGGCCTCGACCCTGCCTGGAAGCTGCTGGAGTTTCTCAGGGCAGTGGGAGCAGGGAGGTCACGTCTGAGGCAGGAATTGATTGTGGCTGACCCAGGAACGTTCCCTGAGCTCTCCTGAGGCTGTCTCTGTGAGCTGAGGCAGTGTTGGGTGCTGCCAGGGTCCCTTCTGGCACACTCCTTCTATCCACAGCAATCCCACCCCCTGATTTATCAGGAATTTGGGTGCTCAGGGGCTCCTGGGGGGCAGTTCTGTCACCCAGCTCTGAGCAGGGCCCTGTGGGGGGCTGGCAGGCTCCTGTCACCCTCCCATCACACATTTGGGGACAGGCTGGGCTGCAGGGCTGGCCCTGGTGCTGGCAGGGCTCTGCAGAGCTCCCCTCATGTGCAGACACGGCTGGAGAGACCCACAGAGCTCCCTCCAGCCAGGCTCATCCCTCTCCATTCACCAGCTCACATTTAAAATTGAGCTTTTCAATTCCCCAGCCGAGGTGGGGGTGGGTGCCTTCCAGGAGGGTCTGGTTTTTTGTGACCCTGCTCCTGAAGAATGGCTCAGTGTTCATCTCTAGTGCAGGAATCCCTTCCTCAGCTCACCAAATCCACCTTCTCCAGAGGTTTTGTAGCACCTGGGTTTTTTTGGAGGCTGTGAGGGAGAGGAGGCTCAGGGGAAGACATGGCATGAATTTTGGCATCAGAGAGTGGTTTGATTTCATCCCCTTCCACTGTCCCAGGCTGCTCCCAGCCCGGCCTTGGGCACTGCCAGGGATCCAGGGGCAGCCACAGCTGCTCTGGGCACCTGTGCCAGGGCCTCCCCACCCTCCCAGGGAAGGATTTCTCTGCAATATCTAATCTCACCCTGCTCTCTGTCAGTTTGAAGCTGTTTTTGTCCCTCCAATGCCGCTGTAAAAATGCCATGGAGTGATTTCATCCCATTGAAATCCCAAGGAACATTTGCTTTTTCTCCTCTAAAGCTTTGTTGCTGTTCCCTGGACTCCAGGGACGTTCACAGCAGTAGTGATGTGTGGAGGAGGCCAAAATGACTAAAATTGCTAAAAAATTGGCCCAAATAACCAGTGCTGCTGGAAAAAAAGGTTTCTTAAGGGTGCTGATTTTCAGAGGGGCCCTGTCTGGGCACCAAGCCCTGGCTGCTGATGCTCAGAGGGGCTGCAGGCCCTGTTTGCCCACGGGGTTGTAGTGGCTGTTGTAATGTGGATTAAATGGGCTCCCAGTGCTCCCAGTAAGCCCAGCTCTCGTAGGTCACTGCCATCCCTTATTCCCTCCAGGAAATGCCAGAACTGGGATCAGGAGAGGCTGTTCCATGGAAAATGGGGCTGTGTGGGCAGGGCCTGCAGGATCTGGGAGCAAGGAAGGACAGAGCTCCTTGTCCTGCTCTATCCCCTCCTGGAGAAGGAACCATCAGAGTAAAACAATGTTATCCAGCTTGAGCAGGGAGCTTCTCAAACACACATTGTGATTTGCAGCTCAGCAAATCCAGCCACGGAGCAGAGGGAGAGGCTGGATCTGCTTTCCATAAAGCCCGTGAGCTGTTTAATGCAGCTGGATCCCATCATCTGCGGGCTGCAGCAGACAGGGAAGGGCTGGAGCCTTCCCAGGGCTGTGTGGGGATGGATCTGTGCTGGTCTGTGCTGCATCCTTGCGCTGGGCTGTGCAATTCCAGCCCCTCCAGCTGGGAATGTTTTGCAGGTCTCTGGATCTGGGAGGGCTTTGGGGTCGGTTTCTTTTCCCCCTCCCGTTTGTGTCCGGGCACATCCAGCCGTGGGTGCTGCCCTCCCGTCTGAAGATGGCACTGCAGCATCTCTCAAGCCCAAACCCCGGGATCTGCGCTCCGGCAGCTCCTTCCAGCCCTGCTCGGAGCTCTGGGAGCCGAGCTGAGCGCAGGGACATCCCGGGCCGTGGGGAGCTGGGGTGGCTGCTGGGGCAGGAGCTGTGCGGATTTGCAAGGAAGGGAAAAGCTGGGGAAGGCTGCGGATAAAGCTGAAAATTAGGAAATCAGCTGAGGAGCTGCTTCCTCCTCCTCCTCCCAACCCCTCGATGCTCTGCTGGAGCACCTGATACGTGTTTGAGGCCAAATCCATCACGGGGCAGCCTGGCTCCGTTCCTCTGACTGTGCTGCTCCAGTGTCTGCTGAAAATAAAACAGGGATGTGCTGGGAGAGTGGGAAAGGAAACTTGCACAGGCTGAGATATTTTAAATGACCAGATTTCCGGGCTGCAGACACTCCTGTGGTCTGCAGCAGCCCTGGGTTGGAGTGTGCTGGGTGAGTCCCTGCCCCACCTCCCCAGTTTCCCATTTCTCAGGGAGGAACTTTGGTGCAGTCCCAGATTTTGTCTGAATGCCCCCAAACCTTTGTGCAGAGCTGGCCCTGGGCCTCCCACCCCCAGATGTGAGCCCAGCTCTCTGTGCAGTCTCTGGCCCACTCTGAGGGGCTGGTGCTGGGGATCTCTTTGCCACCTCTTTCCTGCCCTGCCAGGACCTTCCCCTGGGGGTGCAGCTCCAGCACTGGGAGCTCTGCACAGGAAGCAAATTGACTTCAGCTTTTGCCTTGAGCACCTCAGACTGAAACAAGGAGAGAAAAGAGGGCAAACACTGATTAAAACCAAGCCTAACCTCTGCAGGAAAGGGGCATTGCATGATCAGAGCCTCTCCTGCCACGCTCTGCTGCTCAACCACAGAGCAAACAGTTCTGTGCTCGCTCGGGGTGGAAACACCTGAACTGTGCGGGCTCAGCCTCAGCAGAAATTGCTGGTTCTCCCTGGGGAGGGGCAGGAAATTCTCCTTGGAGAGGAGATCACTCTCTGTCAGCCACACTCGGGTGGTGCCACATGGGAGGGGAGGTTTGGGAGGACTGGGATGGGCTCTGGCAGGATCAGGGGCTGCACCTGAGCCCTCAATTCCCAGAGCAGTGTGACCCTGGGGACAGGTGGTGGTGGCTGGTGGGGTGGGACAGGGAGAAATTCCAAGGGAATTTTACTGGCTGGCTGCATGGGATGGGGTGTTCCCTCAGTGGGATGGGGCCGAGCTGGGGCCACATAATTCCTTGGGAATCTGTCCCAGCTGGACACTCCCCTCTGTCCATAGAGAATGTGATCATTCTTCTCTAACAATGCTCTGGGGTGAGGCAGATTTTATTTAGCACAGGGTGGATCCCTTCCTAAAGGCAGCTGTGGGATGGTGTTTCCTTTCTCCCATCCATCCCACATCCATCCCTCCATCCATCCATCCCTCCATCCCTCCCTCCATCCCTCCATCCATCCCTCCATCCATCCATCCCTCCATCCC
>JANPWX010000613.1:336440-349851 GCA_024734555.1 Trochalopteron elliotii
TCCATCCCTCCATCCCTCCATCCCTCCATCCATCCATCCATCCATCCCTCCATCCCTCCATCCATCCATCCATCCATTCCCCATCCATCCATCCCTCCATCCCTCCATCCCTCCATCCCTCCATCCATCCATCCATCCATCCCTCCATCCCTCCATCCATCCATCCATCCATTCCCCATCCATCCATCCCTCCATCCATCCATCCCTCCATCCATCCATCCATCCATCCCTCCATCCATCCATCCATCCATCCATCCCTCCCTCCATCCATCCATCCATCCATCCATCCATCCATCCATCCATCCATCCATCCATCTGTCCATCCATCCCTCCCTCCCTCCCTCTCCAGGAAGGCAGAGGCATCCAGAGGATTTGTTTCATGGAGCTGCACTGGGAATCGGAGCAGAATGCTGCTGCAGAGTGGTCAGGAAGAATCACCCTCCCTTGGTTTGGTTTGGTTTGGTTTGGTTTGGTTTGGTTTGGTTTGGTTTGGTCACTGTAACCCTCAATATTTCTCTGTCCTTTCCACTGATCTGAACTCCAGACATGACATGGTGGTGGAATCTGAATTCCCATCCAGGCTCCGTGGGTCCCATGGAGAGCTGTACCCCAGCCATTCCTCTTGCCTGCTGGTGGATATTTATCCCTGATGGTTTTCAGGGACGTCAGCCCTGGGGCAGAATTACGGCCTCGAGTGACCAAGTGAGAGCCACACTGAGATCAGGGGACAAAGTCTGATTTTAAAGAGGCTCCTCCACCCCGTCCCAGCCGTTTGTCTCCAGAAGTATTTTCCCTTAGACAGGGAAGGTGAGAAATTCACAGTAGGCTTTAAATCTGAGGCAGAGAAATGAGCTCCTGCCTGTGCTAAGCAGGGCTCTAAATCCTGGGGGCAGGACCTGCCCAGAGGCTCAGCCAGGCTGGGGCTGTGACTGATCCAGAGATCCAGGCTGTCGGATCAGGGAACTCGGGGAAGTGATGGTGTTTGTGTCCCTGGGGCTCCTGCACTGGGAGTTTATTTAGCTTGGAAAAAAGGGTTTGAACCAGGTTCCCACAACAGAATAAAAGCAAGAAAAGTGTCTTTGACTCGAGGTTCAGATCTGTTTGATGTGTGGGTACCTCTGGGGGAATTCCTCCTGTCACCGTGAGCTCTGATAAATCAGAGTGTGGATAAAGCAGGGAAGGAAGGAATTTTTTTTCCTTGTTTTGCTCTGTTAAGCAAACAAAGACCTCTGAAGCTTTCTGTAATGTTTGTGAATTGGAGATCAGTCCTTGGGTTGGGTTTTTTTGGGTAAACAAGCAGATATGCTCCCTCACAGCCCTGCAGCTCCAGGTTCAGAGAAGCGCTGAGGAAAATGCATTTCCCACCCAGAATGGCACCATGCTGATAAGGCAGGAGGGGGATCTGCTGCTGGGATGTGTCCTTGGCTCTTTCTCGTGCACATGAGAGGTTTTCAGCCTGGATCACGCCTATTCCTGGGGCAGGAGCCGGGGCAGGGCTGGAGGGAGGCTGGATGTGCTGCTGGGCAGCTGTGGCACTTTCAGTGCACACGAAGGACGAGGCAGGCACAGCAGTTCAAGGGGAAGCTTCTCTCTTTTTAATTATCCGACTCCAATACTTATATACATTTGTACAGAGGTCAAGAGATTGGTTACACAGGTTGCCACCTCTTCGACCTGCATGGTGAACATCACCATCCATCACATTCCTCCTCCCAGAGCAGAAATATGTAAACAATAGATAATTGCTAAAAATATACATTGTTTTCTTGAAGCTGCGTGAGAATCTGCACTGCAAGATTTCAAACACCTGCAAGCAAGAAAACTGAGGGCAACAGGCAGCCAGAGCCCTTCCTGGCCCTCAGGAAACGCTCGGAGCTTTCGCGCGGGGCTGTTCCCGCAAACGGGCCCTGCCGTGACAAATCGGCTCTTTCCAGCAGTCAGCTGGGTTATTTTAGAAGAATTAATTAGGAAAGTAGCTAATAAATGATGTCTGAGTCCCCCGAGCCCTCCTGGAGCAGCGCTGCTCGGGTTCCTCACAGCCTGCAGGAGCCTTCCTGTGCCTGCCGTGCCCTGGCCAAGCCTTCCCCTGCTCATTCCCATTAATCCTGGCTGCAGACAGGCTGGGATCATCAGTCAGCACACGGAGCTGGGCAGTGATTGATAGCAGAGCCTGCTGATGGTGTGTAACAGGCAGGAATTCCTGTCCTGCCTTCCCTCCCCTCAGCTTTCCAAGCCATTGCTGCGTTTGGCTCAGGCTCTGCCCCGTCTCCTTCCCATCAGCACCACGTTCACTCTGCCCATCAGCTCCCTCTCCATAAAGCAGCACTAGCTGACTGGAAAATACATCACTGGCTCAGGGAAAAAAGGAGAAAAGAGTGGAAGGCTGGGCCACGAGACTGTTCCCTCCAGAGTCAGGAGCCTCCTCCACAAAAACTGAAAGATATTGCTCCAAGGTTTGTTTATTTGTGCCTCTATCTCATGTTTTCTCTCCATATCTCTGTCTTTATTCACAACAGCCATGCCACAGAGGCATCATATTCTCCCTCTTCCCTGATAGGATCTGCCAGCACAGGAATGTTCTGGCTGAGGAGGTTCCTGAGAAGCTCAGCACTAATATCAGAGGCCTGATACCGCAGCCGGAATAAAAATTGCATTTTTCTGGGAAGAAACATTGTTCTGCAGAGGAGTGCTTGAGTCAGGGCAGCCAGCAGGGAGATTAGATCCTTGTCAGAGGACTCGACACGTTCTGCTGATCACAGGGAAAGCCAAGACAACCAAGACAGAGTCAAGAGAGGAGCGGCTGTGCCTGGAGAGCTCCACGTGTCCCAGGTGGAGCTGCTGCCAGCCAGGGGTGCTCCCCTGCTTTTCTTTGGGCACAGCAGTGTCCAGCTCAGGAGAGGTTTGAGGGGCAGGAGAAGGACTCCAGGAAAAGCTGGAGCTGCCTTGCAGAGCACTTGGATCCTGTGGGAGTTTCAAACCCAGGTCCTGGAAGGAGCTGAAGTTCTGTGCCATGGAGCATTTGCTTTGTGTTGGAGAGGGGCTGGAGGGACAGGACACAGGGAATGGCTTCCCAGTGCCAGAGGGCAGGGCTGGATGGGAGATTGGGCAGGAATTGTTCCCTGGCAGGGTGGGCAGGGGCTGGGCTGGAATTGCCAGAGCAGCTGTGGCTGCCCCTGGATCCCTGGCAGTGCCCAAGGCCAGGCTGGACATTGGGGCTGGAGCAGCCTGGGACAGTGGGAGGTGTCCCTGCCAGGGCAGGGGTGGCGCTGGAGGGGATTTAGGTCCCTTCCCACCCAATCCATTCCCTTGTTCTGTGTTCAGTTCAAACCCAGAGCAGAAGGCCCAGGGGAGGTGGAGGGCTCAGCTCAGGGGTCCGGGATCAGGAGGGAATTCCAGCAGAGCTGAAGGATCTGCCTCGGGAAGGATCCTCCTTCAGTGAAGGAAACCTGGGGAGCCTCTCAGTGCTTTTAGTACAAAATCCAATGAGAGATGCAAAAGCTGCTTCTTGCAAGGTTTGCTGATTTTGCTGGGAATATTTCACAGAGCTGTGAGAGGGTAAAACTCACCTCTTAAATCTCATTTTTAAGGTTGAAAGCCTCTTCTCTCTTCACCACTTTTTATGGATATGAGGGTTAAATGAGCAGTGATTTGTCTTTACTTTGCCTTTTGCCAGCTTGGGATAGAGCAGTGATTTTCTGGCTGCAGGGGAAAGCTGTTCTTTATCCCCATGAATTCCTCCACGTACAGGGGAGATTTTGGCAAAAGGGCGGATCAGTAACTTTGCAATTCTGAGTTGTTGGGATGATGAGACTTTTTCCTACATCTCAAGTTCAGCTGAGGCCTGAAAGTGAGATCAGTCAACTTTATTCTGGCTTGTGAGCCTCAAAAAAAAAAAAACCCAAACAACCCTGTGAAAGGCCTGAAAGCAAAACCAGTTTATTCCTAAAATCTCTTCTATAAAAACACACAAAAAACGACGTGATTTTTCATTATAAAATCGTGGATTTTCCTGGTGCAAAGGGAAGGTTTATCAGGTGATGTCATTGGCAGAGCTGGGCGACACTTGGGAAAATATTCTGGGAGGTGTGGATGTCCCTGTCCATCCCAAGGAGGAATTAATGACAGAATGTGGTCACCTGGAAAGTTGGGGAGCTTCGCCCCTCACATTGCAGGAGGAGGTGCAGGACAGGGCTCCAGGTTCCCAGGAAAAGGTATGAGGATATTTTATGATATTTTTCCCTGGAATATGAGGATGCCCTGAGAGCATCATGCTGTTTTACTGCCCGTCCTGGGCTTAAATACCCCAAATCAAAACCCAAAACAGTGAATTTACTTATGGCAAGTACGTGACTGCTGCAATCTGGAAACAAAGAAACCACCAGCTCTGAGACAGCTCGGTCTGAAATGTAAAAAAAGCTGTTAAATATCCTCTTTAATGGGCCGGAGAGGAGGATGTGTCTCCTGACAGCTCCGGCAGGGCCGTTTCCGAGGGCAGTGAGCTGTGAAAGACTCGTGGCTGCTCCCATTTAGCTGCTCTGGAGAAGCACGGAGCGAGCAGTTCCCTCTCCAAAGGTCACTCAGACCCAGGAAAAGCGACACAAACCCTCCCAGCCGGGATTGCTGCCCCGAGCTGTGCCTGCCCCCTGATTTCCCTGCGGCCACACCCGCCCTCGGTGCCTCTGTGCTGCTGCTGTCCCCAACCCTGGCTGATTTATGGGCACAAATGTCATGTTTTAATTACTGATAGATAATTACTGATGGTTTTTTAATAGCTGATAGATCTTATCCCTGGTCAGCCGTGCCCTGGGGAAGGAGGATCCCAGGGGAGAGGAATGTGCAGCTTTGCTCTGGCTGGCCCAGGAGAGCAAAGAGAACCCAAAGAGCAGAGCTAAAATCTTCCTCCAGCTCAATCTCTGCTGAGTCCCTTCTCCTGCTGCTTCTCCTGTGCTTCCATCACTGAGCCACGGAGTCAGACACAGCTCAATCTGGGAGCAGGAACGCAGTGAGAGTCCAGGAACTGCTGCTGATGCCCTAAAGAGCCCAGAAATGAAACAACACACCTTCAAGGTAATGTTAGTACAGGAGGTCATATAAAGGCTGGTCTTCATTGGAGGCCTCCAGGGCAGACATGGAAAATGTCCACAAAACCCCACCCCAACAGGGGGAGCACAGTTAGGTAAGTGAAGCAAATTAGCATAATTGACAAAAATCACCAGTTGGAGACATAAGAGGTGAGGTAATTTCAGCCCTCCTAAATCCCCCCCTCAGATAGGAACGAAACTTTGTTTATGAAAATATGTCTTAAAGTGCTGTTCCCAGAAAGAACCAAGGTAGGACAGGGGGCCTTGGAATGTGTTTTGTCTTTCTGTCTAGGGAAAAGGTAGGGAAAAGTACTGGGAAAACTGGCCACAGATAACACAATACAGATAACACAGAGCTACAAATATGTGTGTAAAGAATACAGAGAATACAGAAAAGGAAAACAGCAAAAATCACTTGGCATCACTGCTTCTCAGGCACAGAGAGGAAAAAAAAATTTCCACTGAATGACCTGGAGTTGAAGCAGGATGGGTCCTGCAGAGCCCAGGTAAAAAACTGGGAATGTTTTCATGGGTTCAGGAGGAGTCCTGGATTTAATGGTTCCTGGGATGGGCTGCTAAATAAAATCCTGTGTAATTTAATAGCTGTGGCCAAGCTGAAGGTATCCCAGTGGAGGCATTGAGAATCATTTTCTCTTTGACTAGTTTCATTCCACTTTTTCTTAGTCAATTAACACCAGGCTCCCCCATTAATATGAACCAGGAGGAGCCTGGCGGGCCCCTCTGCTCACCCAGAGATGATCAGGAGCAAACGGTGCCATTCATCATCTTCCAAAGGGCACCAGATGCTTCCAAACCCAGAGCAGCACTGCTGGTTTGGGTTGTAAATGATTACATACGATTTTAGAGCAATTTACAGTGTAATTAGGGACAGTTAATTAACGCTTTCGATGTCAAACTGGTTTTGCTCTTTGGGTCTGGGGGGTTTGAGCCCAGGAGCTCTGCAGAGGCAATGGGCACCTTCAGTGGCCAGGGTGAAACCAGGCCCTGCCAGAAAGGCCCCACTCAGACCTGCTGTGCTGCAAAAGTGGGGTTTGATAGCTTTTAATTATTCCATTAAACTTCTGGGGAAAATGTGGTACGATGACTCCTCCCTGTCGTGTATCTGTGGAAGAGCTTTCCTTGTTTTATTGGGAATGGCAACACTGAGTTTTGTTCCAACAATAACCCTGATGGGCAAAAATCTTCACACCTTTGCTGGTAACTCAAGAAAGATCTCCTGCAATGTTTCTTTGGGTGTGATTTTCCTGGGTGAGGTTCCCCTCCTGCACTGGTTTATTTAATGCAGTAACTCGAGTCTGGTCTGTGGTTCCAATGAACCTTGTCAGGCTGGGCTGGATAAAACCCAGTTCAGCCCCTCGGGGCTGGTTTGTGGCACAGACAGAGCACAGTTCCACATCCAGCAGTTCGATGTGAGGCCTCTTACCCTGAGAATGTGGGAAATCTCCCTCAGCAGGGTTGAAGCTGAAGCAGAGCCTGGGGCTGAGGCAGTCTGTGGTAGCAGAGCCTGTCCTGTGCCTCAGCAGCCATGCAGGCACTGGGTCTGCAGCAATGCATTCTATTCATCTGCATCTTAATGTAAACAGTGAGATTTGGGAGGTTTTGGTGTTTCTAAGGGAATTTATTTCACTCAGAGAAGCCTTTTCTGTGCTTGTTCTGTAGATTTGGTCCAAGCCCAGCTCTGGCTGGCTGTGAGCTTTAGTGCCCCCCTTCCAGCAGTGACAGAAGCCTGGAACAGCATTCCAGCCCTGAAACCTGGCTCTCCATCTGTCCCCACCTCGCCTGCCCTCAGCCAATAAACCCTGCACCCTCAGGAGCCAGTTGCTCACAAGTGAAAGTGAATATTGAGGATCTTTCCTCACTCATTTGCCCAGCAATTAGCAGTGATGAATAAAGTCAGCAAAGGCCCATCCTGTCCCCACACATCTCCTGTGGCTCAGCAAACTGCTGGAATCCATCACCTGGAGCAGATTGTTGGGACATTTAGCAGAGGAGCAGACGTAGCTGCTGGAGGAGTCATCACCAGGTGCATCCCATCTCCTGGTGCTGGAATGTGCCCGTGGTGCTGCTGCAGCTCCAGCACAGGTGTGGCTCCCCGGGTGCCCAGGAAGCACCTGGAACGTGCCCAAGNCCTGTGCCACATCCCTGAAAATCCCCCTGTGCCACATCCCTGAAAATCCTCTGTGCCACAGAGCAGAACATTTTCCCTTGGTGCCTCCAAGAACACCCACAGCCACCTGCAGCAGGGGCACAGAGCAGGAGGTTCTCTTTGATCTCTCAGTTCACCTCTTTTTTCATGGTGGTTCTACATTTCAGGTCCAGCTTTGGGGCTGCTGAATCTTTAGAGCATCCAAAGTGGAAAATCTCTGCTGCCAGAATTGGGAATCCATCAAAGGAGAGTCTGGGGTGCAGGAGAACCTCCAGGGCTGCCCACAGAGATGCTCAGCCCCTCCACAGGAGCACTGCTGCTGATGGAGGAGCTGAGTTTTCACCAGCTGAGCACTCCTGGGGGGCTGTGGGAGTGCAGGGGGTCCCAGCACAGGGTGGTGACAGATCCATCCCCCTCCTCACAGGGCTGCAGTGACAGTGACAATGACAGGGACATGGCAGCAGCAGCCGGGACGGAGAAGATGCTTTAGCTTCAATTTGTCTCACAGAGTTTATGGAAAGGGAGGGGAAACACTTTTAAAAATGGATAGAGAGAGAGATTTCTCTTTTCTTCACTTTATTACACGAGTCTGTGCCATCAGGGAATCTGTCATTGTGCCATCAGGGGAATCTGTCACTTGGGCCATCCCTCTCCCTGTCACCCACGGCAGGGCTGGGAGGGGAGGAGGCAGCTGGGTGTGCAGACTGACTGCTGCTGGCTCAGGGCTGCCATTGGCCCCAGACTCCTCTCTCCTGGTTTGTTTTTTTGTTTGTTTGGTTTTTTGTTTGGGGTTTTGTTTGTTTGTTTGTTTGAGTTTGTTTGGTTCTTTTTTTCTTGGAAGGGGAATTAGATAAAATGTTTTATTTGAATTTCTGCAGATGGAGATGATGTAACTCAGGCAAGATCTGCCACTGACTCCTGGAATGCCATGGAGATCTGGTGCTGCAGCAGTTTTCCTGACAGGCAGGACAGTGCAAGGGGGTTTTATTCCTGAGCTGGAAGAGCCCCTGGTATTCCTGAGCCTGGGGAAGGCTCCATTCCTCACAGGTTTCACTGGAGCTGATCCATTACACTGAAGCAGTTTGTCCTCAGGTCCAGGGGTTCCTCAGCAGCACCAGGAGATTTCAACCATTGTTACTTTTTCTTCCTTCAGGGAGGAGAGTCACATACTGTTTATCTATCTCTAGATCTATATCTACAACCATAGTTTTTGTGAGGCCCAAACTTGGGCTCATCCTGAGTTTAAACTGTATCTGGCAATCCAGGATATGGGTGGAGGGAACCTGTGCTGTCCCCAGGTGTCTGTGGTGTGGATTTGTGCCTGAACTCAGTGTCCAGATTCCCCTTAGAGGACAGGAGTGGGATAAAACCAAGGACAGAAAGCATAGCTGAGAAAATGCCATTTGATGGAACTTTTGAGACCTCCTAGAATGCCCTTTCCTCTCCTCAGAAGGTCTTTCCACCTTTGTAAATTCTTCTTATGCTTAAATGTGAGAGAGGAGGAGATTATTTCTGTTCCTGAAGAAGGGATGGATGGGGCCAGGAAGGAGTGGGAGTGTCCTGCAGTGCCAGTGCTGGGCACTTTCCCATTGGATCCCAAGTCAGGCTGTCCCTGAGGCACATGAGACACAGCCCAGGATTTCTGCTGGGGTTTGGGTCTGATTCTTTGGTTTGTTTTGGCTGGTTTTAATGTAAGATTTAAATAAAGACTCCAAAACCCCAGACAGAAAAAGGGGTTTTTTTTCCTGCTATTGCACAAGAAATCAGAAGGTTCATCCTTGAGGGGTTCAGGCTGTTGTGTTCATTTTTCCAGCTTTTGGGAACATTTTTGTTTATTGGAAGCTTGAATCATGTGGAAGTGTTGTGAAATGTCCGTGTGTCCCTCTGCTCTCCCACACTTTATCCATCCTCACAGAATCCTGGAATGGTTTGGACTGGAGGGGACCTTAAACCCCACCCAGTGCCACCCCTGCCCTGGCAGGGACACCTCCCACTGTCCCAATGTCCAGCCTGGCCTTGGGCACTGCCAGGGATCCAGGGGCAGCCACAGCTGCTCTGGCAATTCCAGCCCAGCCCCTGCCCACCCTGCCAGGGAACAATTCCTAATTCCCAATCTCCCATCCATTGCTGCCCTCTGGCACTGGGAAGCCATTCCCTGTGTCCTGTCCCTGCAGGCCTTGTCCCCAGTCCCTCTGCAGCTCTCCTGGAGCCCCTTGAGGCCCTGCCAGGGGCTCTGAGCTCTCCCTGGAGCTTCTCCTCTCCAGGGGAGCACCCCCAGCTCTCCCAGACTTTCCTCAGACAACAGCACCATCTCCCAGAGCCTTACTCTCCCTTCTACATTTCCCATTTTTGTACTGGACAGAAGTGCAGAGCAAAGTGGGAAGTGTTTGAAGTGAAGGTTGTAACTCCCAAACTATGTTCTGTGTGGGATCTGAGCCCCTGTCCTGCCCCCTGTGTGACACCCTGGCATCTCCACGGTGACCTGCACGCAGCCACACAGACCAGAATTCTCATGAGCTGGGCAGGCAGGGCTGAGATCCAACTTTTCCACAGCAAACAAAAATGAAGCACATCAAAATCGACTTTCATTCCAGAATAAAGGGAAAAACTGGTTGATTTGGGTATTTTTTTTTTTCTGCTATTGATCTGGGGCAATGAAAAGCAAACGATATTGTGGGGGTTGGTGTCACTGTGGCAATGACATCCACATCCACTCAGAGATATCGATCCCTCCTGAAGGATTTCTGTGCTTCTTCATGGAGCTCCCAGTGCCCAGGGCTCATCCAGGGGCCTGAGCAGCCTTTGGAAGGGAGATTATCTCCAGGACTGCAGCAAGATGTGGAATTTAGGAGGCAATTATTTTGATATGTAAATGAAACGATGGGAGGGGGAAAGGTGTCACTTCTAAAATGCTATCAAGGCCAAAGATAAAGGAAGTTTCTCATCTACTCTCTAATAATTGTTCTTCAAACAGTGCCCTTGGCATGGGATCTCTGGCTGTTTCTTTACTAAGTGCAGGAAAAGCCACTTGTGCCATTCCCCTAAAGCAGGGAGGAAGGTCGTGTAATTCACTCTGCAATGGCAAAAAGATGGTGGTGAAATCTCTGTTGAGTGCTCTTAATGGCTCCACAGATTATTAATGAGCTACGGAGCTTCTCCAGCCCAATTCCTCAGGTCTAAATCCAGACCCTAGCAGCAGCTGGACAAAAACCCAAGAAAAGAAGTTGATATTCTCAACCCAGCTCCTGGAAGATGGAAAGCTGCACAAGAGGTGGCACTAATTAGGGTGAACTATGAAATTCCAGAGCCAGAAGGGCCCAGGGTGTGAATTCCAGCTGTGCTGAGTGGGTCTGTCTGCACAGGGGTGGGGGCCCAGCTGTGCTCTCACCTGAGCATCACCCTGGTCTCACCTGACTATCACCCTGGTCTCACCTGAGCATCACCCTGGTCTCACCTGAGTATCATCCTGATCTCACCTGAGCATCACCCTGGTCTCATCTGAGCATCACCCTTGTCTCACCTGAGCATCACCCTGATCTCACCTGAGCATCATCCTGGTCTCATCTGAGCATCACCCTGGTCTCACCTGAGCATCATCCTGGTCTCACCTGAGCATCACCCTGGTCTCACCTGAGCATCATCCTGGTCTCATCTGTGCATCATCCTGGTCTCACCTGAGCATCATCCTGGTCTCACCTGAGCATCACCCTGGTCTCTCTCACCTGAGTATCACCCTGATTTCACCTGTGCCCTCACCTGTGCCTCATCCTGGTCTCTCTCACCTGTGCATAACCCTGATCTCACCTGAGCATCACCCTGGTCCCACCCTGCCCTCACCTGTGCCTCCCCCTGGTGCTCAGTCCCTCGCTGTGTCCCATCCAGAGCCCCTCTGTCTCCTCCAGGCAGCGCTGCCCTGGGGCTGCCAGGGGGTTGGGAAAGGGTGGGAGAAAGAACCCAGGCACAGCAGGGAGGGAGCCAGAGCAGGATGGTCCCCCTGAGCCTGTTCTCTCCTGTCCTACCTGTGCCCCAGCAGCTGCAAACCCACCTGGAAATCCCTGCAAGGGCCTTTCCTGTGCTCAGCAGTACCTGGAGGATCCCCTGGGGTGTCCTGGACTCTGCTCTGGGAGATTTCCCAGCCGTGACTCCCTCCTGGTGTGAAAAATTATTCAGATGAGGAATAAAGTTCAGTCTTGTACAGGGAGTTTCTTTTGCCAGTGGCACTGAATCCCTGAATCCCTGAATCCCTGAATCCCTGAAGCCCTGAAGCCCTGAAGCCCTGTGGCTGGGCTCAGGCCAGGCTCCAGCTCCCCTCTGGAGAGCTGGAAGGACACCAGGATGGATCTGCAGCACTGGGACCCCTCAGGTGCTCCAGACCCCCCTCAGCCATGCTGGGAATGCCCCCTGGGGTCCCTGTGTGTCCCCGGGGCTCTGCTGGAAGAAGGGCAGACAGAGCCTGGGGCACTCCCCAGCCACAGCTCCCAGCTCTCCCTTGGCACCTGCAGAGGTATCCAAGGATCCCAGTCATGTTGGGAAAGGCTGGAGTGTGGAAGAATCCTCTAATTGGCCAATCTGACCCTGTGCCAATGCTGCCTTTCCTTGGAGCCTTTTATGTGTGAGCAGTGATCATTGTCTGTGAAATCAATCAATCAATCCGAGCCTCCTCTGAAAGCTGCTGCCCCTGCTGGAGCCAGGCAGTGCAGCCACTCAGGGCCAGCAGCTCTGCATCAGTGCAGGAGATTGTCCCTGCTCTTCTTTCTCCATTAATCTGCTTTAATCCACCCAGGGCTTGCAGGATTTCCAATTAGTGGTCCTTCAATAATTGCCTCGTTTGCAGAGAGGCAGAATCTCAGCACAGGCTCGCCCAGCAGGGCTTGGATTCCAGCTGAAGGAGAAGGGGGAATGGTGGCAGGGCAGGGGAAATCCCTTGGACAAGGGGAGCTCCTGGCTGGCCAAGGCATACAAATGTCACTCAGCCTGCAGAAATCAAAGCCAGGCTCCTGGGAAGCCCTGGGATTTGTTGGGAAATCACAGTGTTCAACAGCATTTGCAGGTTCTTCAAATTTGACCTTTATTTTGTGGAGCTTTATGCAGCAGCCACTTCATCCTGTTAGCAGAAACCTCCCCAAGTGAAATATCTTCTCTGAGACCTTTATAGACTGGAAAGGAGCAGACATGGCCTGATCCACACCTTGGGAATGGATCCTGGCTAGGAGGGGTGGGAGGTGGCTCTGGGATGGCACAGGAGTCCTGCTGGCATTGGGACATCCTGCACTGGCATCACCTTTTTATTGGCACCTGACTCTGTTTTACACCACAACGACACAAGACTCTGACCTCAGAAGGCTGAAACTTATTAATTTATTTTTGGAATGTGTCTCCCTTTTATACTATTTCACACAGACCAATTCAATTGGTGAAACCTCTTCACTCACATTGGTCAGAGCAGAGGGACATCAAGAAGAAGTCCTTCCTAGGGAAAGAATGAAAACAAAGTTACAGTTACAAAAACATTTCTCTTGTTTACAGAAAATTCCCTGGGAAAAGAATTTCAGAAAAGCAAAACACCTCAGGCAGGAACCAGGGCTCCAGGCATCAGTTCAGTGCAGCTGGTGCTGGAGAGATTTCCCCGGGAGCCTGTCCCAGGCAGGCAGCAATACTGGACAGGGGGTTCCTGCAGGATGAGCTGCTTGTGCAGGGCTGCAGCAGCAGGGAATGGGATTCAGCAGCCAAGGCCCTGCCTGGGGATCTCTCACCTCCCCTTGAATTCTGTGCAAGTTTATCCTGGGTTCCTGTGATTTTATGACCTGGCTTGCAGGCTGAGTTAGTAAAGGAGGCTCCTGGAGTCGTTGGGATGTTGGAATCAGGGCCTTGCAAGGTTTTTTTCTCTTTTGCCTCAATCCAGACCTCCCAAACTCACCTGTAAATGTGCAGCTCTTCCCTCCCTGCAGCTCCTTTGGGGCTTTGGCACAGGTCAGTGGAGCATTAAAAAATATAAATACAGCTGTAATACTGGTGGAGTTGAGGGTCTTTTTGGCCAGCAATGGACTTTCCCTCTTGGTGTCTTTTGTGGGCTTTTACACAGCCTTGAGCTAAAAAGGTTTACTAGTTCTCAAACTCAGAGGAATGTCTCTTTCCCTTTTTAGCATTTTGTGATTGGTCCCCA
>JANPWX010000613.1:354851-384874 GCA_024734555.1 Trochalopteron elliotii
TGGGAGAAGGGAGGTGTTTGGGCAGAGCAGGAGAAGGAGCTGGTCTGGAGCAGCAAGTGGTTGCCTTGGCAGTGGCAGCGAGTGCAGAATGCCGGGTCCGGTGCTCGCCATCTGCACCAACAATCAAGGCTTCATTAGAAACCCGGATTTGTTGTAAATTAGAACATGTAATTAGAAAATGTGTCTGCTAATTGAGTCCCTTTGATGTAGGCTTCAAGATGTGTTGCTGATCCCACACAGAGCGGGTTTTTAATGCCTTTTATTTATACACATTTCCCCCATTTATTGTTATTTGCAGCTCAAACTCTTTGCTGATCAGAAATATTCCGAAATTCATCGTGCAAAGAGCAGTGTCATTGGGGCTATTTATAAACACGGAGCTGGCACAAAATGCCATTCAGCAAATTCCTTTTTTTAGGTTGCTTCTCTCTACACCCCCTCCCCGCTCCTTTTTTCCCTTTCCTTTATGTTTCCAACTACAAAACAAGAAGTTTCTATTTTCGCCGGTGCCGGAGCGTTCCGGCAGGGAGTGAGGATGCTGCAGTAGGTGGCACTCCTCCCTCTCCCTCGGCTCCAGGAGGGTTTTGCCTTCCTGCAGCTTCTGCCTCTCGGGACCATTGGGAATGCGATGCCGTGAACTCCTGTGCTTGCACAGCATCCCTCAGCACCCTCGGAAAGGTCCAAGGTGTAAAACCCACGTCCATGGCTCATTCCTGGCTGGAAGGATGTCACCTGAGCTCCCTACAGGATTAATTGGAGCTGGAGGCCTTTGACCCTGGCCCAGGAAGGCACCACGTGCCCAGCTCGGGTGGGAAGTGCCCTCACCAAGCTCTGGCTATTCCTGCTCCTGCCAGAGGGGTTGGAGCTTCTCGAGGAAGGAAGCACTGCAGACATGCAAAAAAAGAATCTTATTGCCCTTATGTAAGCTGAAGGAATTAATTAAATAAATGCACAAAAATATCCTCTGAGGAAAACAGAACAGCCAGCCCAGAAATCAATTTCCTGAAATCGGCTCCAGCACCAAGTGGGGCCATTCCAAGCCTTTACTCCTTGTAGGAAACATCCCCAGAGAGGAGAGGAAGTTTAACCCCTGAGGCTCTGCTCTCCCTCTGTGCTGGGGTGGCAGCTTCATCCTCTGGATTCCTGGGCATGAAGGGATGAAGGAGGGAGGAACAAGCCCCAAAGGGATTTTGCAGGGGGAGGTTGGATCAGCAGGAGGGATTCAGCCCCAGCCTCTGCCTGCTCCATGTGGGC
The DNA here is from genome assembly GCA_024734555.1 of Trochalopteron elliotii. Classification (NCBI taxonomy): domain Eukaryota; kingdom Metazoa; phylum Chordata; class Aves; order Passeriformes; family Leiothrichidae; genus Trochalopteron; species Trochalopteron elliotii. The sequence continues at coordinate 356,106 of JANPWX010000613.1, forward strand.
TGAGAGCACAGCAAAGGTTTTCCTGGGATTGCTCCGTGGGACCAGTGAGGAGCTGAAGAGACCACAATGATCATCCCAACCTGCTGCACAAATGGAATCCAAGGAGCTGCTCCCTGTCCCTGGGAACAAGGGATTGTTGTCCTGGGTGTTTGCCCATCCCTGGAGAGTCTCCCCAGCAGTGCACCAGGAGCCTCTCTGGAGGGAGCAGAGCAGGAATGATGATCCTGCCCTGCAGGATCTCAGGATCAGAGAACACCTCCCTGTCCTCTGGGAACCCTCAAACCCAGCTCAGCCCTGCAGGACTGGCTCAGGATTTGGGCCCCAGTGAAGGAAATGTTGCTGTTCCCAAAGCCCAGGGTACCACCAGGCTGGAATCAGAAATCAGGAATCAGGAAAGATGCACATTGCTGGAGACACGGGAGTATGGCAGAGGAGTTTAGTGCTCCTAATAAAAAAATCTAATTCCCCTAATCTGGAGGAAACACTAAAAGCTACATGCTACCAATTATTTCCTTCTAGTTTTAATTTACAGCAATCAGTTATAATGGATGAAATTAATTCTCAGTTTAATTCTGTTGGCTGTGTGTTTAGCATCCCATTTTTTTTCCATCTCCATATTTCCTAGCTGCATCCAGCTCTAGTGATACTGCTCAGGGAGGAACATTGGCCCTAATTGTTTACAACCATCCCAAGCTTTGGTGTAATTCCCTGTAATGCAGCTTTGGGGGATTGACTCACATCAGTTCTGCCTTCCTGTTCAAACCCAAGGTTTAACATTAAAATGATGAACGTCAACATCTGTACCTTCCATCCATGGATCCCTGGGTCCATGTCTGAGCCTGGGCTCTCTCTGGCTGTAGCCAGAGGGGTTCTCCTGAGTTACCTCAGTTAAATTAAGAGTCTAGAACTGGTCAGAAACCCTGCACGGAGTGGAGAGCACAATACACCTCATCCCTCTGATGGTTCACCTTCATCTTTGATGGTTTCCCTTCATCTCTGATGGTTCATCTTTGTTTTTCCAATGGCTCATCTTCATCCTTCTGATCATTCACCTTCATCCCATTGATGGTTCACATTCATCCCACTGATGGTTCACCTTCATCTCTGAGGGTTCACCTCATCCCTCTGGTGGTTCATCCTCATCTCTGATGGTTTTCCTTCATCCTTGAAGGTTCTCCTTCATCCCTCTGATGGTTCACTTTCATCTCCCAGCTCAGCTGGGGGCAGGCACAGCGAGGATGGTCCAGTGGAGGCTGTGAGGATGAGGAGGGCCTGGAGCATCTCCCTGCCCACAGAAGGCTGAAGGAGCTCCGTGGTCCTGGTGGGTCCCTTCCAGCTGAGGAAATTCAGTGATTCCAAGCCCACAGCGCCGGCTCGGAGCTCGGACAGATCCTGTTCCCTGAGCACTTGTGGGCACGGAAGCATTGGCTGTATTCATCCCCATCTCCCCAGGATTTTGTCATTGCAGAGAACTGGAGCAAAGTTCAGGCAGAGTCAGAGTGCTGGTATTTTTACCTCCAGCCTCTCACTCTCTCCTTTCGACACCGCTTTTCCTTTGGAAAGGGTATTTTTGCCTGGCAAGTGCTAACGGATGACATCAGCCCCGAGCCGGCTCTCAGCCCGACACCCCGCAGTCAAGGCTGGCGTGTGGGGCTTGTGTTCTCTGCAACGCTGAATGAAACCAGTGTGAAAGCTGAGACCTCTGGGCACAGCAACCCCCCTGCTCTGCTCGGCTCCGACAACAGAGGAGCTCGGGAGGAGCTGTTAGCACAGTCCCTGCTCCCGTCGCTGTTATCAGCGCTCCATCTGATCCACACGGGGCGCGGGGACCAGGAATCCTCCTCCTCCGGAATGCCCCCGGAGTTAAACCCAGCCAGCACACCCTGCTTTTGGCTGCTCCGAGTGACTGGGCTGCTTTTACTCTGGTGAGGATGCAAAGATTCCTCTCGGGCTCAGGGAGCTCTGGAGCTGATCCACGGCACTGCCCAGACCAGCTGCGGTGCCACGGACAGTGGGAATGGATGGGACCGTTTATTTCCCACAATAAAATGCCAGACACATTGGATTTTAAGTGCCAGGAAAATCCTGGATTATGCACTGGATCCCCACGAGATGCCCAGGTCTGGAACCAGAGTCTCAAACGTTCTTTCCTCTCTTTTTCCCCACTTCCTACACAGGTTTCTGGCGTGGGAAACCCTCTGGAATGGGGCTGTCACCGTGCGGAGCCTGTGTGGAATGAATGGTTAACGGGTGCAATGCAGACATAATGAGGGAGTTGTAAGAGCTTTATTTATGGGCTCCACATTAAAGTGATATCACAGCATTAAATCTTCCCCCCATTAGTGCTGGAGAGGAGAGAGGGAGTGAGGCAATCATGGAAAATCTCCCCATCAGTCTCTGGAGAGCCGGGAAAGGCACGCGGAGCTGCCTCCCTCCCCCAGGCCAGCCTGGGACAGGCAGCCAGGGCTGTGTCAGAGCTCCAGGGAGTTCCTTGGGGAGATCCCTGATCTCTCTGACCCCACAGAGGTCACCCCACACCTTCCCCTCCTCTCTGGCACTTTCCCAGTACTTTGGATGCCTCCCCTCAGGGTCTGGCTCCCCTCGCCCAGGGAAAGGCTCTTGCAGTGGGGAACTGACCTGCTCAGAGCACCAGGGGACATTTCTGAGCTGAGACCTACTGACAGGGAGAAAAGGGCAGATTTGGTGGTGTGGAAACGTTCCTGTTTTCACTGGGCTTGGTGTGTCTGTGCTCTCCATGAGGACGGTGACAGCCTCCCCTGGAGCTGAGGGGCTGCATGGCAAGGGCTTCCGAGCAACAGGGATCACCTCAGGAAAGTAAGGTAATCCCTGGCTTGGGAATTCTTTCCAGAATTTGGAATTCCTTAAACCCTATCACAGCCAGGGGTGCATGAGAAGGACTTCATTTATTTACTGCCACATATCAGTGATGGCTTTTATTAAACTTGAAGCAGAAACCTTTTCCATTTTCTATTTGCCAAAAAGTTCTAAAAGCCCTTTGTGGTTCAGTTTTCCCAGGTTTTTTCAGAGCTGTCAACAGAAAGCAAAGATCATCAGCCCTGTAACTCCAGAGGTTCCAGTGCAGGGTTTGCTTTCTGCTAAACGCCTCTTCAAATATTCATCTGAAATTAATGGGGGAATGGATTTCCGTTATGTGATGTGAGACAATAAACCCAGATGTTCACTCTGCAGCAGCGGCTTCGGTGCAGGGATGTAAATCCCTGAGTTCATTTTCTCCTCAGAGCTGCAGGGACACTTTGCTGTGGCTGTTCCCTTCAACTCTGTTTTAACTTAGGAAGCAGGAATGAACTGTTCTGATCTGAAAGGTGATTGAAAAGAGGCTGGAAAGGGACTTTGGAGAAGGAGGAATGGCTTCCCACTGCCAGAGGGCAGGGCTGGATGGGAGATTGGGAATTAGGAATTGTTCCCTGGGAGGGTGGGCAGGGGCTGGGCTGGAATTGCCAGAGCAGCTGTGGCTGCCCCTGGATCCCTGGCAGTGCCCAAGGCCAGGCTGGACACTGGGGCTGGGAGCAGCCTGGGACAGTGGGAGGTGTCCCTGCCATGGGATGGACTTTAAGGCCCTTCCAGCCCAACCCATTCCAGGATTCTGTGATGGGTCAGAGCTTCTTTGCTGTGCAGGTGGGGAAACTGAGGCACATCCAGCTGGAAACGCTGGAGCTGAGCTCTGCCTGCTCTTCCTGTGCCCTGCAGAGCCACGAAAGGGTTTTCCAGAGGCTGCAGAGGAGCTGTGCCAGCCCCTCTCTGTCACTCGGTGTCGAGCTTAGCCCGGCGTGTCGCATCCACGCTTTGATTGTCACCTCCTTCCACGGGAAGGGCAGGGACAGCCGGGCTGGGTCAGGAGCGGTTCAGGAGGGGGAAGAGGCGGACCAAAGGCTCGGCGTGCGCTCGCGGTGACACAAAGTGTGACACGGAATTAGCGGGGATTATGCGGCATCAGCGGCTCCCCCCCGACAGAAGGACACTAATCGCCCTCTCCCACATCAAAGCCTCTCATCAACGCCTAAGCGTCTTAAGTGTGCTCCACTTTATCAAATGGGAATAATGCCGCTGTGTTTTACATGCCATTGTGGGGAGGAGATGCCCCAGAAAAGCTCCGGCTCGCTCTATCCAGAGCGCGCCGGCAGCGCCCGGCCCCGGGAAAGGCTCGGGAATGCGGCTGGGAAAGGCGAGATCCATCCCCACCACCCCGGGCTGATCGGCTCCTGACGGCTGGTGGAGGCAGAGCCCCGTTCCCGGGCACAGCCCGGCGGGCTCAGGTACTTCTGAGATGATTTGATGGAGTAAAAACTCCCTCTTTTTGCTGCAAAACACCGAGTGGCTGATTGAAATCTTGAGCAAACCCATCCCTCTCCTGCTAAGTGGCTTGTGCTTGCTGGCTGTGCTCAGGAAGAGTTTGATGTGTCCCCTTGGAAAGTGCTAAAATGAAACTTTTCCATTTTCCAGCCTGCAGCAGCCTTGCTTAAAATTCGCCATTACTTTTATGATCACGTTTGAAAGCGCTCAAGCTGGAAGTAAAACTTTCCCTTGGGTCTGCAATTACATTTTTCCTCCAATTTCCCAAAGAAAAAGTTGTTTCTTTTTTTTTTTTTTTTTTTTAAACCTGGTTTAACAGAATCTTTGATTTTGTATTTTAAATTATGCAGCATTACCAAAGAGCCTTGAAACCAATTATTCAAACAGGTCTTTGCTTTCTCCTACACTAAAGGACAAATCCTGCCCTTGCAGGAAGATCAGCTCCAGGAAGGGGAGGGGAGCTTTGCAAACTTTGTTTCTCCCCAGAACCTGGGGGAACAAATACGCCCTCCTGGCTCAGCCTTTAAAGCTGCCAGATGTTCTTCCATCCTTGATTCCAGGTCCATCAGCCTGGAGAGAAGAAGGCTCCAGGGAGAGCTCAGAGCCCCTGGCAGGGCCTCAAGGGGCTCCAGGAGAGCTGCAGAGGGACTGGGGACAAGGCCTGCAGGGACAGGACACAGGGAATGGCTTCCCAGTGCCAGAGGGCAGCAATGGATGGGAGATTGGGCAGGAATTGTTCCCTGGCAGGGTGGGCAGGGGCTGGGCTGGAATTGCCAGAGCAGCTGTGGCTGCCCCTGGATCCCTGGCAGTGCCCAAGGCCAGGCTGGACACTGGGGCTGGGAGCAGCCTGGGACAGTGGGAGGTGTCCCAAGGCAGGGGTGGCACTGGATGGGATTTAATGTCCTTCCAACCCAGACCAGTCTGGGACTCTGAGACCTCCCTGTGTTCCACAGGCCCCTCTCGTTCCCGTTCTGGTTCAGGTGCAGGAATCTCCAGTTTGGCTCTGTGCAGGAAGGATTTCCCTGCTCTCCCCAGTCCTTTGTGAGTGCAGGGGCTGCTCCCAATCCCATCCAGGTGTGTTCAGAGCAGGCCTGGGCAGTCACTGCCCCTCCTCAGGGGTTGTTCTTTAGCCAGCCAAACTCACATTCTTTTATTAAGCAAATTGCTCCCAGGGCCTGCAGAAATCTGCAGCTTTGTCAGTCCTGCACAATCACACACTCAGAGAAGATGAGAGCTGAAATAGAAATCTGTCGTTTCATCTTGAAATAATGACTTTTTCAATGTCTAAATCTTGTTTTCCTCAACCAGCCCAGCCCTTGTCTAGACACACTGGTTCTGTTGTTCCTTCCTGAGCAGCCAGGCCACCTTTGGCCCCAGTGCAATGCTGTGACCTCCCTGTGCTGTCCCATCCCTTCCCAGCCAAAGTCACATTTTTGCTGGGTGGCCCTGGCCCCTCCCCAGGTTTGGTTTTCACAGACAATCATTATCTCTGCATGTCCTGCCGTGCTGAGCAGCCTGATCTCCACACGTCACATGTCATTAGATTTAAAGTCACTTAGCAAAGACATTTAGTCTGCAACTGGGTGGAACTGTCTGGTGTGTGCCACTTGTTCTCAGCTCTCAGGCTTTGAGATCTTCATGTCATGGCTCTGTGCCTCAGTTTACCTTTCTCCCCTACTCATTTAATGGAGGAAAACGATTTTTATTCTAATTTTTGCTGTGTTTTATTTTGCTGTATTTTATTCTGATTTTTCAACTAGCGGTGCAGCTCTTGGCAGCTGTTTGAGTTTTCACAGATGAACACAACATCCACATGTGCAAACCCAGAGCAGCCCCCAGGCCCAGGGGTGTGGGTGGTTCTGCTGCCTGACACTCCTGCCCTGGTGGAGATTCCTCCCAGGAATTCAGGCACCCTCGGCCTCCCCTCCTCCCCGTGCCCTCGGTGCAGAGCTCTGGGGAGGGTGAGTTCATTTACACTTGTAGAAGGCACCTCGAGTGGAAAATCGTTTATGAGCGTGGGGTTTGGGTGGTGGTGAGGAGCTGTCACAGCAGCTCAGGGCTCCCCTGGAACTGTCACCTCCCTGTGCCTCTGAGCAGTGGCTGAGCTCCACCCAGAGCTGGGTCCAGCTGCAGACAGATCCCTGTCTGCCCCGCCAGGCACAGGGAGAGTCCAGCAGATTTGTCCATGGAGGAACTGAGATAAATCACTGACTCCAATAAACCTTTTGTCCACCGCAGCCCAGCCTGGGGCTGCTGCAGGGACCTGAGCCCCACACAGGGCCTGGGGGAAAAGGGGGGAAATAGTTTTCCCTCCCATTTATAACAACCCCACTCCTGAGCTCTGTGGTGTTCACCACAGCTGGCTCAGGGCAAAGCCAGCCAAGATTTCCATGTCCCCATGCGTGGTCCCCAACCCCAGTCCCCCTGTGGAAGGGGTGGAAGGACCGAGGGGTCACAGACAGCCCTGGCAGCACTCGCTCCAATGTCAGGGAACCCCAGAGCTACCCCACAGGGCATCCAGCAGCTCCTGCTGCTCCTGGGTGGTGCCTGTGGGGACCTGACAGCCTGGGCAGGGAACATGGGGCAGGGGTGGTCACTGCTGGGGGTCGGGAACGATCCATGTGTCCCCATGATCTGTGTGTCCCACAATCTGTGTGTCCCCATGATCCAGGTGTCCCCACAATCCGTGTGTCCCACAATCTGTGTGTCCCCATGATCTGTGTGTCCCCATGATCAGTGTGTTCCCACGATCCGTGTGTCCCACAATCTGTGTGTCCCCATGATCAGTATGTCCCCACGATCCGTGTGTCCCCATGATCAGTGTGTCCCCATGATCTGTGTGTCCCCATGATCAGTGTGTCCCCATGATCAGTGTGTCCCCATGATCCGTGTGTCCCCACAGTCCGTGTGTCCAGCACAGTCTGTCCCTTGGCCAGCAGCTGTTGAAGCCACTGCTGGGCAGTGGCAGGGCTGGCACACAGTGCCACACTGGGTCACAGATGATGGCAGGGCTGGCACACAGTGCCATGCTGGGTCAGGCAGTGCCACACTGGCTCAGGGGAGGTGGCAAGACTGGCACACAGTGCCATGCTGGGCCACAGGTGGTGCCACGCTGGGTCACAGGCAGTGGCAGGGCTGGCACACGGTGCCACTCCAGGTCACAGGCAGTGCCATGCTGGGTCACAGACGGTGCCACTCTGGGTCACAGGCAGTGGCAGGGCTGGCACACGGTGCCCTGCTGGCTCAGGCTCCTCTGTCACCTCCATGGTGACCTTGGCAGGGTCGGGTGTCTGGCGGCACCAAAACACCCGGGTGTGTCTGCCAGGCTGCAGAGCCCTGGGCAGCCCCAGGGGCAGCCAAGGGACACCCCAGGGTCTGTCCCCACTCCTGGCACAGTGATGTCCCCGGTCCTGGCCAGCAGCTCGGTTGCCTTTTGGGAAAGGCCTTTTTGAAGATGAAAATCCCATTTTGGGGAAGGTGAGGGAAGCCCTGGTGCTGTGAGTTCATGGAGGGTGATGGGAGGCGGGTACAGACAGAGCAGGGCTGGCTCTGGGCTGGGATGGAAGGGGAGCTGAAGGACAAGGACAGCCTGGAAGAGTGGAGCTGGCCCAGACAGACCAGCAGCAGTGTTGGCAGAAGGCTCAGCAGGCTCCCGTGCCTCTGATGCATTTTCACACCGACTTTTTGCATTCTGTTCATGTTTCTTTCTATTTCTACACCTGGATCGTGGCCAGAATGGAAATGAAGAAGGGCAGATAGAAAACTTAGTGCTTTTCAATTAAACAGGAAGCTCTTTGCCATTGTAAGTGAGCTTATTTAGACATTAAATCAAAATCAAATGCTTGCACTATCAGTGCTGCTCACAGTCTGATAATTAATGATGGCTCTCCCCAGCGCAAACCCTCCGAGTTCTGTCAGCACCACTGTAAGCTTTGATCGAAAGCTTTTTAAGTAGTTTCAGAAGCTGGATCTGTAAAATAAAAATAACCCAGAGTGGTAATTCTCTGCCCAAGAAATAAATAATAAAGGCTCAGAGCGTTTAAGTGTTGGCTGTCAGCTCATCAGCAATTCCAGCGTCACAGTGAGGGAAGGAAGGGGTTTCTGGGCACTTAGGTGGGGACTCTTTTACATCCTTCTGCCAGCAGGAAGGAGTTTCAAGGCAGATGTGAATTATTTCTGCCTTTTCCGCACTCTCTGTGGTGGAAAGGGATCTCGGTGCAGTGAAAATCAGGCTCAGTTGTTATGGAAATGCCATAAACCCACCCCAGCCAGAGCTGCTTGTCCCTGGCTGGGAGCTGTCAGGGAATGAGGCAGGAAGGGATGAGGCAGGAAGGGATGAGGCAGGAAGGGATGAGGAAGGAAGGGATGAGGCAGGAAGGGAGGCAGAGCTCNGATGAGGCAGGAAGGGATGAGGAAGGAAGGGATGAGGCAGGAAGGGAGGCAGAGCTCCTCTCAGGGTGTCCATCAGTCCCTGGCTCTGGGGTCAGGTCCATCAGGGCAGCCAGGAGTGACCTGGGCACCTCTGGGGTGCATAGCCTGGGGGCAGGGGGACCTGCCCGGGGCTGGGAGGGCTGCAGGAAGGTCAGGAACCTCAAACTGGTCTGTGGCTGGAGGGTCTCCCCTCCCCACCCACCCCTCACCTTCCTGACAGGGTTTGCACTGCCCCATTCCAGCCAGACCTTTTCCCCACTCCCTTCAGGAGCAGATGGAGATCCCTCTCCTGTCCCACCCCCTGGAGGTGCGCTGGAATCCCACCTGAGCATCCTGTGCCTCCCTCCCCGTCCCACCCACGTAGGCACGGGATGGAGGAGCCCCTTCCCGCTCCCTCTGCCCCCTGCTGAAGGAGCCTCCTCCTGTCCCACCCTCTGGGCAGGGCAGGAGCTGCCAGGGACACCAGCAGGGCTCCCCTGGCTGCCTGGCACTGCTGGGACAGTCACACCGGGTTATTTCTGTCCAAACTGGGAACTGCTTCCCCTGCTCTCCTCCAGGGCTGGGGACTCCACCTCTTTCCCAGTTCCAGTGCCTGGCCACCTTCACAGGGAAGAAATTTCCCCTAATATCCAATTTAACTCTCCCCTGTGCAACTTGAGGGCATTTCCTCCTGTCCTGCCCCTCGTTCCCTGGGGTTTTCATGCTGTTCAGGGGTCACACATCCCACCTGCCATGCAGGACAGGCTGGGGGGCTCCAGCCTCCCCAAAAGGAACCGGGGGGGGGGCATGCCTGGGAATGCAGGGCTACAGAAGCAGGATTGAGTTATTAAGAGCAATTTTGAGTAATTAAGAGCAGTTCCTCATGTGCCAGTCACCACATCCCCCAGGGAAACAACACCCAGGGTGACACAGAGCAGCTCAGAAAGGCCCCAGTCACCATCATCCTGCTGAGATCTGCTGTTATTCCTCTTTCTCTGACTTGAATCGGGTTGAAATCTCTGGAAATCATTAAAAAAGCATCTTGGGGCAATCTGAGCATGAGGATCATGGCAGGAGGAGTTTGTCACGTTCCCCCAGGCTGCCTGAAAGGATTGCTGGGGGAATCCAGAGCCCCAGACTTTGGGGAAATGACAGCTTGGGTGCTGCTGACGCCGTGTCCTCAGTGTGAGATTTGTGCACTTGGGAATGTGGAAACTGGGAGTTGTGTGGAGCAGTGGAGGGACAAGAGGCCTGGATTTGTCATCTCCAAGGGTTGTAATCATGGTAATTAACGGTGTTTGTAGGTCCTGGGCTGGCTGCAGTAAGATTTTACACAGTGCATCTTCCACAGAACGATTTCCATTACTGAGAGCAGATAAAAACTGACACGGGCTCAGGGTGACTCGGGAAATCAATAAACAATAAAACTTAGCATGAAAACAAATAAATTAACCCAATCAGAAGAGACACTGAGAGCCCATCAGACTTGTTAGACAGATGAAGTCAAATGTCACTCCCAGGGCTGAACAATTGCTCAGGCAGACACGCCAGGCTCCCTTTAAGGATGATTTTCCCAACCTCTTTAGGACTGAGCTTGTTTCCATCTGCCAAACTCAGTCTGAATCAAGCAGAAGGAGACAGACAGGTTCCAAAATACCTCATTGCCCTGGAAGGGGTTTCTGTGCTCTGCTCTCCACAGTGGCTGGGCAGAGGCTCAGAGGATGTTTGGGGCTGGATGTGCTGCACCCTGAGCTCAGCTCTGCTGGCAGGAATGTGGGGTGACCCTGGGATGACTCCCCTGGGATGAGTCCCTGCCTCCAGTGGGAGTAGGAACCAGCCTGGATGAGGGATTCACTAATTAAAATGCTCCTGTGTAACTGCAGGTGATTCAGAGAATCAGGGAATGGTTTGGGTTGGGAGGGACCTTAAATCCCCTCCAGTGCCACCCCTGCCATGGCAGGGACACCTCCCACTGTCCCAATGTCCAGCCTGGCCTTGGGCACTGCCAGGGATCCAGGGGCAGCCACAGCTGCTCTGGCAATTCCAGCCCAGCCCCTGCCCACCCTGCCAGGGAACAATTCCTGCCCAATCTCCCACCCAGCCCTGCCCTCTGGCACTGGGAAGCCATTCCCTGTGTCCTGTCCCTGCAGCCCTTGTCCCCAGTCCCTCTGCAGCTCTCCTGGAGCCCCTTGAGGCCCTGCCAGGGGCTCTGAGCTCTCCCTGGAGCTTCTCCTCTCCAGGGGAGCACCCCCAGCTCTCCCAGACTTTCCTCACAGGAAATACCTGATTATAACCTTCACCTGAGTCAAATTTCCCACACAAACTCAGCTTCAGTCCCTGCACAAAGCTGTGAATTTCCTCTGCTTGGACTCCTCAGTCCAACCCCCCCAAGGTGGGCACCTCCAGCCCCCTCTGGTCCCAATCCCTCCCCACACAGCTGGGCTGGGACCCTCCCCTTCCATCCTGTGGGGCAGCAGACATTTAAAATGAATCATTTAATTCCAGCTGGACTGTGCCTGGCCGGGCTGTGCCAGGTGCTGCTGTCACACAGGGAACAGTCTCAGGCACTTTCCAGCAGCACAAGAAATCATTTTTTATTGCCTATACCTACGTGTTTCTAGCTAAATTGATCACAGGGGTAGATCTGGGTTTGGTACAACAGAACTGCACCAGGCTGAGTTTAACCCTTTGGCTTTGTGTGAGCTCAGCCTAATGATGTTAATTATGGGGGGAGGGAGAAATAATCCAGGGGTTAACAGGGCTGGGGCTTCTAGCACAAAAAAGGCTGCAAAAATATTTGGGGGTTGTCTTGACAAGAATTGTATTTTCTGAAGCTTTTTGGCAAAACAATTAAAAACAAAACCAGAGTAAAAATGGTTCCAGCCCAGGTGAAAGATTTGCTTCGTTTGGGGGGATTGTGAAGTTTCTGCTGTGCAATTGTTGAGGAAATTGCTGAGCAATAAAATCCTGTTTCCAGAGGAAACATCCCAGTGTTGTGATTGGGAATTGGCAGTGGGGAAGGAGCCCCGAGCTGGAGGGGAGGGATCAGCTCTGGCTCCCGAGGTTTCCCTGGGATTCCTGAGGGAATCTGGGGTTTCCAGCTGGGCCCAGCTGGGCTGTCCCAGGCTCCCCAGGGACCTCAGGAGACACTTTGGCTTCAGACCCCGAGGAAGGGCCTTTCCAAGAGATGTTCCAAGGAAAAAGAAGTGAAAATCTGTGTTTTTCACCAGTGGGTGGATAATCCACAAAGTGTTTGTGTCTAATCTGAGGCTTTATTTACATCAGTTCTTCTGGATTTTGACCTTTTCATTCTTAATTGTTTTCTGTCTTTATAAGTTCAATTAAAATTTTAATTGGAAAATCAGCTTTAACAGCAAAGCAGAGCTTTAAATCAAGAGAATGTTGTAAGAGGAGGTTTCAGAGTTCAGAACTTTCTGAACATTTAAAATTCCAGATAAATCAAAATGGACTTTTTCTTTTGAAAACTTCTGGCTCCAGCACATCAGCATTTCTCCATGGGGGAAAAGATGAGGGAATTTCCTGGGCAATTTCCCAATATTTCTGGTACCTGCAGTAGCTGTTTAAAACCCTTTCACATCCTTTCACCCTCCCACGCACAACTGCTGAGAAATAAATCCTTTGGAAATGGAAATCAGGCTTGAAGTAAACAGATTAGTAATGGTTATTTGGTAACACTTTATTAATTAAATGTCCTAAATACATTTAAACCTAGGCATTTAATTTAGATTTATTGGGATAATTTAGATTTATAAGAATCGTTATGATACCTTAAGTACAGTAAATGCCAATTGATTTTTATAGACAATATTTACTGAAGTGTAACCACAGTGCAAAATTTAATTATCTCCATCCTCAATTAAAAGGACAGGACAGAGGGCTCAGCCCCAGGACTGCTGGGAGCTGCCAGGGCTGGGAGCTGCTCCTGCTGCTCTGCCCTGACCTGTCCTGTGCTTCCAGATCCTGCCAGGAATGCCAAGAGATCCACAGGCATTTCTTAATAGGAAAATCTTTTACTTCATGGTTCATCTGGAGAGGAGAAGCTCCAGGGAGAGCTCAGAGCCCCTGGCAGGGCCTCAAGGGGCTCCAGGAGAGCTGCAGAGGGACTGGGGACAAGGGCTGCAGGGACAGGACACAGGGAATGGCTTCCCTGTGCCAGAGGGCAGCAATGGATGGGAGATTGGGCAGGAATTGTTCCCTGGGAGGGTGGGCAGGGGCTGGGCTGGAATTGCCAGAGCAGCTGTGGCTGCCCCTGGATCCCTGGCAGTGCCCAAGGCCAGGCTGGACACTGGGACAGTGGGAGGTGTCCCTGCCATGGCTGGGGTGGGATTTAACATGAGCTGAGCTGACCTTTAAGGTCTCTCCCAACTCCTCTGACCTGGAGCAGCTCTGATTTGTCCTTCTAGGGCTGTTGGCAGGGAAGGAGCCACATTAACACATCTCCAAACTGGGAGGAAAATGTTACAATCCTCCAGTTACCCTGGGTGCTTCCCCAACTGAGAATTACTGAACTTTCGTTCCAAAGGATTTTTTATTTTGTCTTTTTGTTCTTTACTTCCCTTTTGCCCTGTGAGCAGCATTGATTTTCCTCTGTAGGGTCACTCAGGCTGGATTTACCTTGGTGCTGGGGCTGCAGGCCCGTGCCGGCCAGAGGCAGCAGAGCAGCCAGAGCTGGTGGGCCAGGAGAGCAGGGCACAGTTCCCAAACTCCTGCTGTTCACCCACAGCTTCTGGAGCAAATTAAAACCCATCCTGAATGACCAAAGCTGCCTGTTCCCATCCTGGGAAGCTGCAGCATGATCAGTGCCTGGCAGGATGGGAACATCACCAGTGCAGGGATCTCCCACTGTTTCATTCTGCTCAAGTTTAGACATGTTTGACTCAGGAAGGTTTGGGAAGGTTTCTGTTCCATCAGCCTTGCTCTGAGTGGAGCAGAGACAAGCCCAGAATCTCAAGCAGAGCCCAGCCAGGCTCACTTGTGCTCATGTGAGCCCCACAGATCACCTCAGACACTCCAACAAGTTCACAAACCCTCAGGAAACTTCAAACAAACCCTGGCTGGGTCTTCAGGATGGATGCAGAGTTCTCATAGGAAATCATTCCCAGCAAGCAGCTCAGAGGGCAAGATAATGAGTCCTGAAGTGAAAATAACACAAAGCAGGAGGATTATGTGGGATAAACACATTTTTATGCAGCTATGCTGAAGTCTTTGCTGTTGGTACCTTGCAATGTCAGTTTGCCCTCTCTGATCAGAGTCTTCACATTTTTCTCTGTCTCAAACCCAAGTCACCAAAACCTTGCAACTCTCACCAAAATTCACCCCAAGTGCTTTAAACCCTCTGCACATCCCAGCCCATGCTCTTTGTCCTGGATTTACCTCTTCCAGGTGCAATATTCCACCTTTTCCAGGTGAAAAGTGATCTGCTGCTGCACAGGGATCTCAGGGCTGAATGGAAAACCACTTCAGGTGCCAGGGCTGAGCATATGGGCATGAGAGAGGGATGTCGTGTGTGGGGAATCTGGCAGGCAGAGGAGCTGATCCTGTGGAATCAGTAATTGAGATAATTGGAATATGGATATCTGTGGGAGGAGCAGCTCCTCTGTGTGTGCTGGTGGCTCTGTTTGTGTGGAGACAGGAACACTGGAGCTGAGTCACTGCCTGGGTGAACCTGGGGAGGTGCTTTGAAGGAGGCTTTGATCCCTGGAATTGTCAGGCTTTGTGTACTGGGATAGGGCCACAATTAAGGTGGAATTGAGGTGGAGCAGGGCTGGGTGCCCACATCACCAGCACCTACTGGGAAGGAGCTCTGCCTCCTGTGCAGACAGGATAACGGGGATGCAGATGGGAATCACAAAATGCTTCCTCCTGGATGTGCTCTAGCCATGAAGTTGAACATTTCACTGAAGCCTTTGGAAATTCAGAGGAGCTTGGTGGCTGTGGGCTGGGTGGCACAAGGGAAGTCCAAGGGCAGGTTTAGAATAGAGATCAGGACACAAGGAATGGCTTCCCCAGGGCTGGATGAGATTTTGGGCAGGAATTGTTCCCTGGCAGGGTGGGCAGGGGCTGGGCTGGAATTGCCAGAGCAGCTGTGGCTGCCCCTGGATCCCTGGCAGTGCCCAAGGCCAGGCTGAACACTGGGGCTTGGAGCAGCCTGGGACAGTGGGAGTGCCCTGCTGTGGCAGAGGGTGGCACTGGATGGGATTTAGGGTCCTTTCCACCCCAGCCCATCTGGGATTTTAAGAGTACCAAGCATGGGGGCCGTGGCAGGACCAGCCCTGACACCAATTCACTGCCCCCTTCTCCTGTGGGTACAAACAGCACAAATGATGCTTGAGCAGGGCTGCAGCCTCCAAATTCCTGCAGAGAATGACCAGACAGAGAAATAAAGAGAGATAAATCTCCTCACGCACACAAATATTGTGCTGGAAATGAAGATGGTTCTGTTGTGTGAGTGTTCCGAGGAGCGCTGGGAACATGTTCCAAATGTCAAACGGATTATACTCCAGCGCCCTTATTGTTTCATATAATTCTCATCTAATGTCACCCCTGGCAACAATAACACAATATTCGCTTTGATGTAGCCTCGCTGAATATTTTTAAGCAATGAGGAGATTGCCAGGGGGAGCAGGGGGAGGAGGGGCAGGTGGGGTGGGGGCTGCTCCTGCGCCCAGCACGGGGGTGACAGAGCAGAGCCCCGAATTAAATCCATCAGGAAGATTGAGTTTGCAGTTCCAGGGGCCCTGACACCTGTGCTGCTGCAGCCTGGGCAGGCTCGGGATGGAGTTTTAATCAGGATGTTTGTCTCTGCTGGAACACAATTAGGGAGCCCTGGGCTGGGAGCAAACAGATCCGAGAACACGGGGAAAGCAGAGGCAGGGACGTGGAGGGGGACAAATCATGGGAATTTCTCCAGGCTGAGCAGAGCTGTCACTGGCAAGGTCAGGCCAAAGGGAGCTGATTCTGTGGAAAGGAAGGAGAAAATGACTGCAAAGGTGGAAAGTGCCAAGAGGCAGCGTGGGCTCATCCTCTGTTATTTGATTACTCTCTTGACCCAGAGGTTTCCATGAAGGAGATTCATGGATCCAGCAGCCAGAGCCCAAGGCCTGGGATCCCTCCTGCTTCCAGGAGAATTCCTGGGCAAGGGCAGTGCCCCCCCCCCCCCCCCTTCAGCATCAGCCCCAGGATCAGGGGGCACAGGGGGAGAAGGAAAAGGCTCAGCACCCCCTCCTTGGCCTCAGCACGGTGACCTCCAGCTGGATAGTTCTGCTGGAATCTCTCCTGGAGCACATGCCTGTGGAGTCCAGTCCCTTTGGATGGCCTGGGACCCAAGGAAGGGAGTTTGAACCCTGGACAGGGGGGTATGAAGCCAGTCCAGGGGGGCTGGAGACCTTGGCACACAGCCCAGAAAGGCACTGAGTCTGATTTTAGTCCATGGGAGAGGCTGCCAACACTGAGAGAGGAATTACAAACCTCAAAGGTGTGAAAATAGTAGCTTAGCACAGCACGGGGTGAAAAATTTTGTAGTTTTAGGATTCTTGGAATAGAGGTAAATGGGGGACAAGATGGAGGATTTAGGGTGTTGCCCTGAGTTCCTCTCCTTCTTCCTCGTCCTCCATCTTCTGAGGTGGTGATGACACAAAATAGTGAAAAGGGATTGGGTCAAGGTAGAAATGACCTTTCTCGTATAGGCACTAGGCATTGGCACAGAATAGTAAATAACAGACACGTGGTTATCTGTGTAAGGGCAAAGCAAGGCCCCGTGGGCGGGCAGTGGCCTCGTGTCCCAGCCCTGTCCCGACCTCGGCTGGGGGCAGAGAGAATTCTGAGATATCAAATAATAAACAACACCAGAAACCTGAAAACAAGGCCTTGGAGACTCTGCTTCTTTCTTGTGACACAGCTCGGGGCTTTTAGAGGGCTGAGGACTTTTAACAACCTGAATCTCAGGTGAGGAAACCAAACCCAAGACATGCCCTTCCTGATCTGCACAGGGGCACTCAGCCCACAGCCTCCCCGTGCCCTGGGTGATCCCTGCCCCTGCCCTTGGGGGGCTGCAGGTTCCCCCCTCCTGCCCTGGGCTGTGCTTCCCTGCACCCCAGCCCCAGGGAGGACACCAATCCCTTAATTCCTACATAAACATTATCCTTGGGAATCCCTCAGAGGAAAATAATATCAACAGAACTGATTACCATTTCCTGTGTGGCTGCCTGAGTAACGGGAACCAGATGATGTTTATCTTTAAAAAAATGAAAATGCCAATAAAAAAGTAATTTGAAAAGAAAAATAAAAATTCACCTCCTGGTATATTCCTGTTGCAGCTGGAGAAATAACAGGGACGTGCCACATCTGCATGTTCAAATCCAGCATAAAAAATGGGCTTTGTTCCAGGATTCAGGGAAGGTACAACCTCCATGGCCCCGT
This sequence comes from Trochalopteron elliotii, assembly GCA_024734555.1. Lineage (NCBI taxonomy): Eukaryota > Metazoa > Chordata > Aves > Passeriformes > Leiothrichidae > Trochalopteron > Trochalopteron elliotii. The sequence continues at coordinate 373,287 of JANPWX010000613.1, forward strand.
TTCCGAGTGGAACTCCTGATTTTCAGCACATAACTCAGCTTTAAGCATTTCTGTGGGATGAGCTTAATAAATGAAGAGCTTGTGAACATTCCTGCTGGGAGTACAGGTCAGGCTCCCAGGGCTCAGCTGTGCCCTTTGCAGGGCTGAGCTGGAGGGGAAGGTTTATTACTGGGGAGAATGGTGTAACTCCATTCTGTTCAGTGAGATCACAGCTATTTATACAGATTTACACAGTTCTGGAGCTCCTTTCACCCACACCAACTGCAGAAAATTAAAATGAGGTGGAAAAACCTCACTAAAATCCCATTTAAAACCCTCTGACAGGACAGAGTGTAACTCTGGGAATGGATGTGCACATTGGGCATTGAGGGAATTAATTCTTGTCCCCTGTAAAGAGAAAACTTCACCCTGTGAATATCAGAACATTTCTATCTGACCAGAAGCCAAGCTCAGAGAACTCTTTCCAACCTCCTCCCTTCCCACCTCCACTGCTTTCCAAAGTTTCCATCCCTCAGGGTGTAATTATTACTGATTGATCCCTTTCACCAGCTGAATTCTTGGGAGTTTATTTGCTTTGTGTCTTTGAATTCCGTGAGCAAAATCCTGTTGTTTTTTCTTTTGCCATTTTTGGTCCCAATTATAAAAGAAAGACTCATCAAGTGCCACAAATGGAATGGCCAAATTACAACCCAGGGGTGCCCATGGGAAATGAGGGAAATCAGGGCATTTCTGTGGCATGGGGAAAACAGAGCCTGGTTTGAACCCTCAGCCCTGGCTGGAACTGGGGCCTGGCTGTGTCCAGGGCAATCCTCCCATACCTGAGTTTTATACCATACCTGCCCTGAATTTTCCTGCTTTCCAGTGTTTGCAGTTTGTACTGGAGATTCTCACGCAGCTTCATATAAATTATGTAGATATTTAGAACTTGCCTATTTTGTTTGCATATTTCTCCTCACAGAAGAGGAGTGTGATTGATGGTGATGTTCACCAATGAGGTCGAGAAGGTGGTGACTTGTTTAGCCAATCTTTTGCCTTCTGGCCAAAACATATAAAAGATGGACTCAGAAATTAGAATAAAGCTTTTTCTTGCTTGACCTTCTGTGTCTGCCTCGTCCTTCGTGTGCCTGAAATTGCCACACCTGAGGGTGTTGTCCAGCTCCATCCAGCATTTTGTGAGCTCTCAGCTCACTTGGAAAAGGGAATCCATGTCTTGTCGTGGTGTCTGTGGCAGGAGGGATGTTTAAAACGCTGTTGCATAAAGGGAGATGGAGAGTGAGGTGTTGGTTTGGATTTCCCTTCCCCTGCTCCATCAGCTCGTGCCCATCCCCTGAGCTGGGTGATCCCTCTGTCCTTGTAAAGCATCAGATGAGCCCCAAAGTGCTGGGAAAGGAGTGGCAGTCACCAGGCAGACCCTGTGTCCCATAAACCTCATCTGGGCTTCTCTGCAAGGGCTTGTGACCCACCCCAGGAGAGGCTGAGGGAGCTGGGAAGGTTCTGGAGCCCCAGGAGGGGCTGGGGGAGCTGGGGAAGGGGCTGAGCCTGGAGAAAAGGAGGCTCAGGGGGGACCTTGTGGCTCTGCACAAGTCCCTGACAGGAGGGGACAGCCGGGGGGGTCGGGCTCTGCTCCCAGGGAACAGGGACAGGAGGAGAGGGAACGGCCTCAGGCTGGGCCAGGGGAGGCTCAGGGTGGACAGCAGCAGGAATTTCCCCATGGAAAGGGAGCTCAGGCCTTGGAACTGCCCAGGGAGGTTTGGAGTGTCCATCCCTGGAGGTGTCCCAGGAATTCCTGGATGTGGCACTCAGGGCTCTGGGCTGGGGACAAGGTGGGGATCAGGCACAACTCGGACTTGGTGATCCTGGAAATCTTTGCCAGCTTTAATGTTTCTGTGATTCTGTGACCAGAAGGGTTTATTTTAGTGCTGGCCCAGATGTAAGGGATAATTTTCTCCTGGTAAAGGCCCTGTGGGAACAGAAAGGCTCAGCCAGGGGAAGTCAGGAGGACACTGGGGATTGGTCCCACCCTGCTGGGGCTCCACATCTCTGGGTCCATGTGGGACCACAGCACTCCAGGAGCTCCAGGAGCTCTACAGGGATCCTCCAGCCCTGAGCTCACCCTCCCCAGGCAGCTCCACCACCCAGGGCACCAACAGCAGCAGAAGAAAGTTTCTTTCAGACACTGGAAGAACAAAAGGGGCTCGGGCAGAGACACATCTCCAGCAAACCATCCCCACTGATAAAGAGTCTGCCTGGGTTGAGTGAGGAGATAAATCCCTTTCATTCAGAGTCATTTAGGGCTCAGCAATTTTAACTCTGTTTTCCATAGAAATGGATGAATTCTAATCCCTTGATTGTGTGTTTTCCCAAACTCCACATATACTTTCCTGCTGTTTATCTGCTGGTTTCTGCTGTTCAGGGAAATGCTGCCCTGGACTGGCTTTTCTGGGGAAAACCCCTCATTGTTATCTCTGTCCCTGCAGGAGGGCACAGGGAGCTGCTGGAATGGCCCAGGAGAGCTGTCCCAGGTGACTCCTCCTCTGGGAACTGCCTTTGGATGAGACAGGCTGACATCCTGGGACCAGGCTGGCAAGAAAAAGGGGGTTTTTCTTCCCAGTGTCTGACATGGTTTCTGTGATAAGAGGAAAATTAATTAGGAGGGAGATTACTGAAAGGACTGTAGTGCTGGTACCAGAGTGGTGTCCAGTGGGGAGATCAGCTTGGTTCCATTCCCAGAAAACTCTCCTGTTTTTCTCCTGGAGCTGTGAAAGGCTGGAAATGCAGCCATTGTTGCAATAAATATTCATTTATTTCTGACCTCAACAATGCTGGTGGAGCTTTGTCTACCCTGAGCTGAATTTTTAGGAGGCTGAACACAAAGGTTCAGCACCAAGATTGAGATCAACATTTTTTTCCAGGCCTGGGGAGGTTGAAGCCAGGGATTAACTCTGGATAACAAGCTCTGAAATTAGAATGGGACTCACTTAAGAGAAATGATCAACAGAGCAACCCATTCCTGAAACATCTGACATTTGCTGGGAGGGGAAATGAGCTGATCTGTCCTGTGAAGGATCTGAAGATGAGCTGATTTGTGTAGTTGTGAAGGAGCTGTCAGAGGCTCATGAGGACACACAGAATATTCGGGTTTGAACCACCTTCAGTAGCTTTCCTCTGTGGATATATTTGGTTTTGGCAGTGGAATAGGAGTAAATTCCAGCCAAGTCTCCCATTTTGTCCAAGACCTCTTTTCGTCTTATGCGTTTTCACCTGGACTTTCCCAAAGTTGGTATCAAAAGCTGCTAAATGAGAGCCCTGAAGGTCTGGGCTCACCTTGCACAAGTTGGGAGCATAAATTCCAGGCCAATGAATGCTGGTGGCAGTGGAGCTGAAGGCCAGAAGATGTCCCAGGAATTATTCAGATGATTATTTAGATATTTCCTCCATGGCTGGGGCCACTCATGGAATAATTCCTAGGCTGGAGCACATCAGTCTCCTCTTTGTCCAAGAAGGACAGAAGGTCAGAAGGACAAAATTCACGTGTCACTTTTGTGTCCTGTGCAAGGAGGGAGGAAATGTTCGGATCTTGACAGAATATTTTTGTGGTCTGGGTGTTATAAATCCGAGGATTTCCCTCTGTGCTGGAGCCCATTCCTTTCTCTGAGCCAAGCTCCAGGGCTTTAGGAGGATGGGAGTTGTCCCTGGAGGGCAGAGGGAAAGCTGGTTGGTGATTTTCCTGGAAAATGGGAATGCATGGTGCTGGTCTCCACATGTTTTTCCTGGAATTGTGGTGGATGTTGGGATTCTGAGGGTCTCAATGCCCTCAGGGTTATTGTCACTTTTTGCTTTTCTTTGACCTGACCAGAACTTCAAAGTACCAGAAAGCTCAGAACTGTGAATTCGGGTCAAACTCTGCAGGCTCAGCTGATCCATTGGGAATATGGGAAAGGGTTGGAGCAGGGATGCCCTGAGCTGAGAGCACACCTGGCTCTGGGGCAGTTCCACCTCTGGATAAATCCCTGTGACTGCTGAAATCAGCCCCAAAGCTCCTGGTGCCGTGTCCTGTGTCAGGATTTGCTGTGACCAAGGTTGGAATTCTCCAACATTTCCAGGTTTTCGTCCTTTTCCAGCCAAGAACAGGGATTAGGAGCTGGACTTAAAGGCTCTGCTTGGTTTTCTCCAGCTTTAGTTAATCCTACAGAACAAGGCCCAAATCTGCAAGGCTCTGCCCAACCTCTGGAAAACAATTTTATTTGGAGCTGATCATTTCATTCTCTCACCATGGCATCATTCCAGCAGACCTGGACAGGAGTTGTGGCAAACAGGGTGTGAATTTTATGCAAGTCCCCACAAACTCCCAAAAGCTCTTCAGGACAGGAGGGGCCTGGATCTGATGGATCCAGGAAGGCAAGAGAGACAGAAATGTCCTGTATGATTCCATAATTTGATGTTTCCAATCCAAGAGCAGAGGGCAAACAGAAACATCCAGCAGTTCTTGCCAGCTCTGGATCTTCCAGAGGTGTTTTGCAGCCCTGGCTGTAATTTCCTGGGATTCCCAGGAATCAGCCAGAGCAGCCCCTGGGATCCCCCTGCTGACACCAAGGGTTGTTTGCAAAGCCGTGCTGGATTCCAAACGTTTGGTGCCATAAGGAAAATCAGGTTATTCCCAGTCAGGACTGGGCTGTGCCTCCCTGGCTGAGTCCAGCCTAGCCTGGCTGGGCAGGCACAGGGATGTGGTGTCCTTGGATGGGGAAGCACAGTAAATATGAGCCCATATTAGCACAGGCACCAATGCCTATGAAGCCAGAGGCTAAATTTGGGATTTTTATGTTGCAATAAATCTTGTTTCTCTACAAAGCCTGGACAAACCTTAAATCAAAGCCTTTCTCCTCTCCCCTCTCGTCAGTTATTGATTGGGGCATTATCCATCCAGTAACCACGAGGAGAACACACCATAACCATGATGGATCTGCCCAATTCCTGGCACTAATCCTGGGATAAGTGCCTGCTTTGCTGCCCACCCTTGGCTGTGCTTTATTCCAGAGGCCTTCTCCTCTGGCCCATCCTGATTGAAGGATGGGAGCAGAGTGATGGATGATGATTTTCCAGGTGACTTTCTGCCCAGGAAGCTGGCACCCCCCACAGTGGGCAAATCTCACCCCTCTCCCAAAATTATGCTCCTCTAGGCAAAAAAATTACTGGGAAAAGAGAACGAAGGAGGGGAGGTAGAGAGCAGAGGAGGAGTGAGGAGCAGATAAAGAGGTGTGTACAGGAAAAGCTACCAGGTCAGAAATCCAGAGGCAGAACCCTCAAACAAGAGACAGAAGCTTTTCTGGAGGGTCAGAGGAGTCTTGGTGCAAAAATGGGGTGCAGCAAAGGGGTAAAACTGTTCCCAAAATGCCCTGGGAATCCAAGTGCTTTGGGATCAGCATCACCCTTGGATTTAAACATCTCTTTTCCTGCTGTCCCTCACAGGTAAATGTCCAGGATCTCATTTCACTTCTGTTCCAAATCCTTCCTCCCCACTTCCTGCTGCTGGCAGCACCCAAAAATCCCCCTGCCAATGTTTTGTTTAGGGCAGGGAGACTGGGGAAGAAAATAATTTCTCTGCCCTGGCTATTTTTTTGCCACGTTAAAAACCAGAAAGAAATGCTATTATGAATATACCATAATTCAGACTCATCCCTGAGCAGATTTCACTTTGGTGGGATAAATTTATCCCCGTCGGATTTCAGAGCCAGCCGTGCCTGGGACCTAATGAATCCAACCAGCTTGGGATAACAATAATTTCTACAAATCTGCTTATCTGGGCTAAATGTTTATCCCTTTAGCTGCAAACCTCTTGATCCCAAATCATTGTTATAAAACATAAGCAGGGAGTGTCTGCACGAGCCTGTAATTGAAAGGCACTTATTTGCTCAGCTGCTCAGCACAAACGCAGGGATTGAAGTGCTGTTACCTCCAGATTCCCCCATTTGATTCATTCCTGCAAAACAGCACAGGGAGGCTCTGAAGCCACTCCTTCTGAAGAAAGCAGCTGCAGGTAGTGGCTGAAAGGTGTGTGAGGAGTATGGCACAGTGTGATCAGAGTGAACACAGGTGCTGAGTCCAGAATAAACCCCCAGAGGCAGCGAGAGGGGGACAGCAAACAGAGCTCCCCATAAAGGCTGGGCAAATGTTACAGGGAGGAAAAACTACTTGGGCTGCATCTCTGACTGATCTGAGAGCAGCGAAGAAAAATGCTGATTATGGGCTTTAATTAATCTGCTGGGGCTGGCTCAAAGCACTTCTGGCTTCAGTTGCAGCATATGGAGGGAGAGGATGGATGGGGCTGAAGGAGTGGGGGCACATTCCCATAATGGGATTGGCCTGCACAGTCCCACACAGCTGCTCCCAAGGAATGAAGGAAAGGGGGACTCTGCAAGGGGGATCTGTTAATTGGCACTGTGGGAAAACCTCTGTGGAAGTGCCAGGATCATAAAATAAAACAATCACAGAAGGGTTTGGGGTGGAAGGGACCTCAAAGCTCACCCAGTGCCACCCCTGCCATGTCAGGGACACCTCCCACTGTCCCAGGCTGCTCCCAGCCCCAATGTCCAGCCTGGCCTTGGCCACTGCCAGGGATCCAGGGGCAGCCACAGCTGCTCTGGCAATTCCAGCCCAGCCCCTGCCCACCCTGCCAGGGAACAATTCCTGCCCAATCTCCCATCCATTGCTGCCCTCTGGCACTGGGAAGCCATTCCCTGTGTCCTGTCCCTCCAGGCCTTGTCCAAAGTCCCTCTCCATTTTTTCCTCTAGCTCCTTCAGGTACTGGAAGCCCAAAATTATGTGACCCCAAAGTCTTTTCTTCTCCAGGCTGAGCAACCCCAGTTCTCTCAGCCTTTCCTGTGGGACAGTCTCCTGCAGACCCTCAGTGTGACACTTCCTCTGTAATCCCAAGCAGTGATTGCAGCTCTCCCTGAGCAAGAGGGGCTGTGGAGGAACCAGTTTAGTGCAGGGCCAGCTCCAGGGGGATGGGGATTCCAGAGTCACCCTTCAGGATGGGAACACAGCAGCTAAAGAAGAGATTTTCCCTGGGAATGGGGAACAGGGCTCTGAAAGTGCCTGGAATGGCCCCAGGCTGGCCCTGCTGCCCCTGAGTGCCAGCCTGGCCATTCCCAGCCTGCTGGACACTGGGAACAGGAGGGGCAGCAGTGGCAGATGGCCCAGTATTTACCATTATTTCAGGTACACTGGACCTCAGCTATTTCCAGCTCCAGAACCCAGCAGTGAAACCTTGGCTCTCGCTCGTGTGTCACTTGGCAATTTGTCTCCATCCAATATTGCTTCAGTAGCGTTCAGATAAACAAATTAAGGGAGGAGAAAGCAACAAATGCAGCTTAAGACTAATTCCCCTCCACCCCCTGAATCACTGAGGGCCTTGAAGAGTGTTCAGAGCCAAATTACACTTCAGTGCACAGGATTTAATTTGCATCTGCCAACTTCAGAAGGGGGATTTAGTCAGACAGGGCATTTGCATGCCATAAAAGGAGCTGATCTCTAATTAAACTAATATCATGTTTGAGTTTCTGCAGCGATAACGGGGAAGACAAAACACGCAGGTCTTGGCAGGAGGAAGGAGCAGGCTGGGAGCACAGGAGGGGAACAGCTCCTCTAAAACCTGCCAGCCACAGAGGAGGCATTTCAGGGTGGTGGGAGCATCCTGTGCTACAGAGAGAAATAATTCCCTGGTACTTCCAGAGTCTCTGCACCATTTCTGCAGCGTTTACACCTAGAAAATGCACCCAGGTGTTGGGAAGCTCCCTCAGCAGAGCCCGACAGTGCCAGGTCCTGGCAGGAGGAGCATGATTTCCTGGAAAAAAATATTTAAAATCCCTTCTCTTCTGCATGATCTGGCATTTCTGGGAATGTGAAGTCAAACCAGCTTTCTAATTTTACTCTCCAGCCTTGATTAGTTCTCAGCTTGGGGTATGTCCAGGATTTTCAGCAGTCACTGAGTGAGAGGGAGGTGAGGGCTTGCCATGAAGTCCAGTAATTCCTGGTGTTTCTCCACACCCCAGCATTTCCAGGCCCACCCCTGGAAGGATGCTGAGGAGTCTGACAGCCAGAATCCATTGGACAAGTACACAAAACATCAAACAACTAAGCAGAGATCTGTTTTAGAATTGTCTTTGGCTCTGCTGAATCAATTTTGGTTTTTAACAATTCCTGCAAAGAGGAAACTGTTCCAGGGCAGCTCAGCCACAGGAGACAGACGGGTTTCTTACCTGCCATCAAAGAGTCAGGAAAATCAGTAAACTCTGGCAATTATTGTCACAAATCAATGGCTTTTAGTGCCAGGGAGGAACACAATTACAACATGGAGTCTGATTTCCTGCTCTCCAGTGTCCCCAGGTGATTCCTGTTCTGAGCCCGCGTTTGAGGCAGGAGGAGCCTTGGAGGGGGACACCCTGCCTTGAATCAGAGACACCCCAGGACAGAGCAGGAGCCTCATCCCTGTGAGCCCTGCAGGGAGAAATCACTGCCTGCTTCAAACCTGGCCATTTATTTCCTGCTTTAATTCTTCCAATGTTCATCTCTGAGCTGCTGGAGGCCTGCTGGGCCTGGGAGCTCCTGGAATCACACACGGATCTGACAGGGATCATTCTCCTCCCAGGGAAGCTGTGGCTGTCTTTGGATCCCTGGGAATGTCCAAGGCCAGGCTGGAGCTCTTTTATGCATTCCATACCCCAAAGCTCCAGTTTGTGATGGGAAGGCCAGCTCCAGGTTAATTTTCAGGTGTCTTGGGTTATGTTACCAAAAAAATGTTCATTCTATTCCATCTGTTGAAACCTGGTTGGGGGGGTGGGGTTTTTTTGGTTGTTGGTTGGTTGGTTTGGGGGGCGGGGGTTTGTTGGTTTGGTTTTTGGGTTTTTTTCTTGGTGGTGGCGGGATTTTTTTGGGTTTGGTGGTTTTTTGTTTTTTTTTTTATTTATCTGTTGTAACACCAGGAGGGAGAGGGCAGCTGCCTTTTGATAACAAACCAGCTGTTAAAACTGGGTGGGGCATTGTTTCTTATCTCTGCCCACCCTCCCATTACCTCCATGGGGATATCTCCTGTTAATGGGCCATTAAAGCTCACCAATCACGACAAATTACATCATCCCAGTGTTCATTATCTCCTGTTAATGGGCCATCAAGGCTCACCAATGACATCACACATGACATCATCCCATTGTGAGATGCTCCGCCCAGGGAGGAGGAGCCAAACCATTTCCATTGAGATAAAAAGGAGCCACAAGTGTCAGCAGACATCTAGTGTTCCCACGGGACTCCCAAAGGAAGACCAGACCCATCTCTGGACCCTTTTCTCTACAGGACCATCTCTACTTCCAACAGGACCACATCTGCCACTCCAGGGGGTTTGACTTTTGGACTGTTTCCAACACCCTGACCAACAAGGTGTCAGGTTGTGTTCTGACTCTGTCAGTGGTCTTTTGTGTTATTGCATTTATTTCATTTTACTTTTTTTTTTTCCTCTTCCTATTAAATTGTATTTCTGACTTGGAGTCTCTCACTGGTTTTGCTTTCAAACCACTACAAGGTCATTTTTTATTTATTTCCCAGTCAGGTGCTCCTGGCTTGCAACACTTACCCAAGCAAACATCCCCTGGCACCTCTCTCCCAGGAAACAGATGCACGGGGACCAAACCATGTTCTCTCCGTGGTGACTCAGGGCTGTGCATATGCCACTGTGTGTGGCATTTCCTACTCCTCAAAGAAAGCAAACTCCCACAACATTAAAGCTTGGCTTTGGAGGAGTTCAGTGTTTTAAACATGAAAGCACCCGAGCAAAATATCCTTTGGACAGAACTGAAGCAGGTAACTTTTCAAGGTGAGGGGATTTGTGTGGTTGGGTTCTGATCTCTGGTCCAGTGATCCTTGGCTGGGCTAATGCCTGCAAAGATAAAAGCTCCTGCTGGCCCTGCTGGGGAAAACAAGTTCAGTTCTTAACAACCCCCCCTAGTAATCAAAGCCTCCCAAACTCTTGGGGTTTGTGTTTCCTGAGCTGTTACAGCCACAGTGGGGTGGTGTGACCTTGGAGGGCAGAGGCCAGGCCCTCCCCAGGTGACCTCACCTTCCCTGGAACCTCAGGAAGTTCCTGGATCCCACCTGCTCATCCCTGTGGGAAAGAAGAGGGCTCTCCCCAAGCCTGCTCTGAGGGAAAAAGGAGTTTGAGCAGACAAAGGCAAACAGACCCTGAAGACAAAGCCCCTCCTGGGTCCCCCACCTTGGACTTGCACCTCAAACCCCCCAGACCAAACACAAATGTCATCCAGACCAGAGCCACAAGGACAAAAACCTTCCTTTGTTTTTTAGCTCCCCAAACATCCCATGGGACTGGAAAAGGGGAGGGGAAATCCCACTGTTATGGTGCCACAGCCAGGCTCCCAAGTGAGGTTTCCTTGCTAAATCAATCAATCAATCAATCAATCAATCAAAGGGAATTCTGATCCTGGCTCAGGGAGCCTTCAAAATTACCCAAATACACAAAGATCCTCCAGAGCAAGGGGGATAAAAAGGCAGCTCATCCACATGTTCAGCATCCTCAGGCTCCTGTTCCTGAGGCTGGGGCTGCTGCAGGGGATTATAAACCAGCTGGAGTTCACAGCAGGAGCAGGGCACGGAGAGGGAAGGAAAATACCTGTGCAAGTCCAATTAACATCAATTAGCTGGGCCTGGGCTCCCACAGGCAAAGGAGGAGCACTGGAGGGTTAAAGGGCAGGGCTGGAGGAATTTGTGTTCCCTGGTAGAGTCAGGAAGCTGCAAATGCCATGGGCAGCAGAGGGGATCGCAGTCAGGGAATGGTTCATGTTGGAAAAGACCTTTGAGATCATCGAGTCCAACCATGGCCCAGCAGCACCCCCATGGTCACCCCTGGAGCAGGCCCTGAGTGCCACACCCTCACTTTCAGCAATGGTGACTCCACCACCACTACTGTTCCAATGCTGGGCCACCCTTTCCATGAAGGAATATTCCTATTTTCTCATCTAAACCTCCCCTGGTGCGACTTGAGGCCGTTCCCTCTCACCCCACCATCCTGGGATGCTGCATCCAGCCTGGGATCTGCCTCCAAACCCCCTCAGAGGCTCAGTGGTTCTCAGGACAGGGGCACTGAGGTGCTGGATGATGGATCTGAGCCCCCTGGGCCAGCCCAGAGCACGAGGGGAAGCAGCAGAGCTGGGATTCCTCACGGCACAAACAAAGAGCTCTGAACCAGAGCTGGGCACTCGAAGCTCCTTCAGCATCGTGGAAGAGAGCCCGGAGCCCCTGGGATGTGACATCTCACCTATCCCTTGCCAGGTGCCAGGTGAATGCCAGCAGCAGCTGGGCCACCTCAGGTGTGACACCAGACATCTGCTGGCACCTGCAGCTGCCTCAGCACCTGCCAGGCCTTGGCAAATGCTCCAGGGGCTGATTCCACACTGGGAGATGGAGATGGGAGCTGTGCCCTGATCCAGAGCGGGGCTGGGATGTGGGCTGGAAGCAGGAGGTGTTGGCAGCACACCCTGGGGCTGGAGAGGTGCTGGAGAGGAGGAGTGAAGCTCAGGGACTGA
>JANPWX010000613.1:384884-394922 GCA_024734555.1 Trochalopteron elliotii
TCCTGACAGGAGATGGATTCCTGAAGGAGGTGGATTCCTGACAGGAGATGGATTCCTGAAGGAGGTGGATTCCTGACAGGAGGTGGATTCCTGACAGGAGGTGGATTCCCAACAGGAAGTGGATTCCTGACAGGCTCATTTGATGTCCTTACCTTGCTGGGGCTTCTGTTGAGATCTACCCAACAGAGCTTGGAAGGTTGGGGAAAATGGACATTTCTGGTGGTCTAGAGAGGAGCAGAAAATGGGTCATATTTAATTCCTAAAAGGTCCTAAAATCTGTGGCCAGGTGGCCTCACATCAGCCTTGACTCCCAAGGAACAAAGCCCAGACGTTTAATTTCCTGCAGGATCAGCTCACTTCTGACCCCAGCCCTGGCTTTACTCCACCAAAATCCATGACTTCCAGTAGATTTATTTAAAAAGCAAAAGAAGAATCAGGAGGAACTCATCCAGTGTGCTGCTTTTCAGCCCTGGGCTCATCCCCTCCAATGGAGACCTCACCAGCCCTTTATTGATTAACAACCAGCAGGATCAGGTCTCCTTTTCACGTGGAAAATACCAAAATTAGGGCTTTCACTGCTGCTCATGTTATCTCCAATTAACTGTGCTGACATGATTTGTTCTCCCACAGTCTTTGTTGCATAACTAATCACAGCCAATAAATATAAACACAAAAATAATTAGCTGGAATCAGCTCACCATCCTTGCCAGGCACAGCCCAGCAGCAGCAGGGAGGACACGTGTTCTTCCTGACATTATTCCAGTTAATTTTTCCTTCCATTTGTTTTTTTTTTTTTTTCCCTGCTTTGGGTGAAGACAGGGGCTGAAGGTGCCTCTGAAGGGCTGCAGCCATGGTAACACACCCAGACATGGGATATTGGCTCTCCAGGTGATTTGGGGATTAATTCCATGTCAGTTCTGGTTATCGCCTCGTTCCAGGAGATCCCAACATTCTGACATTTCCAGAGCAGATGTCTGGGCATTAATGAAATAGAGAGAGGAGTCTCCAGCAAGGGCTGTGACCTGCAAGGGGATGGGATGAGCAGAGACCCTGGTGCTGCTCCTTGTCCTTCTGAGCACTGAGGGTGCCACCCCAAGGACTCAGGTGGTGCCACCAGCCTGGGAGTGGCACTGGGTGGGGACAGGACATTGCTCCCGTGAGCTGCTCCCAAACTAAGATGGGATGGGCTGGCTCGGGAGGGCTGTGGGGGAAAAGGGATGGCAGGACTGAAGGATTGTGCAAATCCACCAATTTCTGAGGCATTTTCTGTAGGAAGTAGAATTGTTTCATCTCAGTGCTGTCCTAAATCTGCTGTATGAAGACAGTAAATCTGCAATTTTTTTTCCTGTGTTCTTGTTGTGCTTCATTTCTCTGGATCAATTTTATTATCCCATAATTCACATTGTCTCACCCTTCACATTTCATATTACAATGTTTAGGATCATCTAAAGAACATTTTTAATCCATTAGAATGAGAAGGTTTGAAATTTTATTGAGCTCAGGGGATGGAGCTGTGTTGAAACAAATTCTCCATGCAATGTCCAATATGGGAAATGTTCCCAATTCCTGACTCACTGTTCTATTATTAGGTATTACTATTAGTATTAATATTACCCTCTACCACTCCCTGACAGGAGGGTGCAGCCCAGTGGGGGTCAGGCTCTTTCCCCAGGGAAAAACAGGACAAGAGGCAAAGGCCTCAAGTTGTTCCAGGGGAGGTTTAGGTTGGATATTAGGAAAAATTTCTTCCTGGAAAGGGTTGTCAGGCAGTGCTGGAGTCCCCATCTCCAGAGGGATTCAAAAGCTGTGTGGTTGTGGCACCTGGGGACATGGCCAGTGCTGGCCTTGGCAATTGGACTCAATGATTAATCCCAGAGGGCTTTTCCGACCTTTCCAATGATTCTCTCATGCCATGGTTATTCAGGATTTTCTCTTCCTGAACCAGCAGTTCCAATGGGAAGTGTCACCATTTCCCCAGAAATGGAGAGTCCATTTTCCAACCAATTTGTTTGTCTGGGATTTTGTAGGGCAGCATCAGGAAGGTTTGGGAAAGGATCCCTGGGATCTCCCATATTCCCTGTCCTGGACTGTGCCACTCCCAAGGTGAAGCACTTGGCAGGATTTGACAACACTCTTTTTATTTTCCTTTTTTTGCTGGATCACCTTCATTTTCCATAATTTTCCCATCTGGCAGTAAGAACCTGGATAATGCAGGCATGGAGAGGGAGACTGGTGACCCCAGGGCTTTCAGAGGATCCACTCAGGACCCTTCCAACCCCAGATCCTTTGGGCAGCATCCAAAGAAGACAAGGAATCCTGATTCCTTCGAGACCCCGCCTCTCCGTCTGGAATATCCACACATGTCCCCAAAATCCTGCTCTCCAACCCCTTAGATTATGGGCAGGTTTAAAAATGTGAAGTCATCAGAGCTCCTAAGATGTTTCTCTCAGCAGCCTGCATGCAAATACATGCAAATAGATGTAAATAGGGAGGCGCTGCCTCCGCCGGGTTATTAAAGGAGCTGCTGCTCCTAAGAGGATTTTCCTAAGAAGGCTAAAGATCCCCCAACAGCCATTACAGCCCAGCTCCTGTAAATTAAACTAAATACAGGCTTGTTATCCCTGACAGAGCCTGCAAAGGGATGGAGCAGGGGCTGGAGCTGCTTCTCCACATTCCTCTCCCATCTCCTCTCCATCCCTGCAGCAGCTGGGAGGGCAGAGAGGGCAGAGGAGGGCACAGCTCTGGGGGCTGCAGGGTCCTGGTGGTCTGCTCCAGCTGAGGGTGGGACCACGAGCAGTCTTGCCTGGTCCCTGCAGGGGCTCTGGGGGAGCTGCTGGGGGTGGGGGCTGTGCCCAGGGCTCCTGCATGGCCTGGGGAAACCAGCCAGCACCTGCTGCTCTGCGGCAGCTTTATCCTCCAAAACCGTCCACCAGTTAAACCACCCCAGCAGTTAAATCATCCACCAGTTAAACAAATCCATCAGTTAAACTTCCTACCAGCTAAACCATCCACCAGTTAAACTTCCCACCAGTTAAACTTCCTACCAGTTATATCATCCCACCAGCTAAACCATCCCACTAGTTAAACAAATCCATCAGTTAAACCACCCCAGCAGTTAAACCATCCACCAGTTAAACCACCCTAACAGTTAAACCATCCCAGTTCCCTGAACCCTACACAGGGTCAAGTCATTGAAGAGTTTTCTCCCTCCCTCCAAAATGTAATGTATTTCTTGTTGCTAGAGAAAATCAAGCACAGAAAAGTGGTCGATCAGGCCTTGGGAATGTTCCTGTAAGGAATGCCTCTGTCTGGGAACACTGGTGCCATCTTCCTCCCAGGCCAGGATGCTCCAGCAGAGCTCTCACACGTTGCTGTGCAGGGATTTTGTGTCTGGGCTGTGGGGAGGTGACACAGCTGATACTGGAAGTGGCTCAGTTCTGTTCAGAAAAGTTTGTCCTTGAGGTTTCTGCTCCAGCACTCAGGAGCCTCCTGCCTTTCAAAGCTCGGCAGGATTCAGTGGCACACCAGGAGCTTAACACGATTACCCCAACTTCCACTCCCCTTCCTTAGACCTCACTCCCAGAGGCTATTTGTAATTTGCAGTTGGAGTTTCTTCACTGTCTTTCAACAAAGAAATTTGATTTTTTTCTCTTTTTGTCTCCTCTTAAATCCTGACAGATTTAAAAAAAATAATTAAAAACTCTTAATGCTTTCATGAGAAGCTAAAATTTCTCATGGAAAAGGAAATACTTTTGACAAGCTGAACAGAAGAATTATATCAGAGCTGAATGAAAAATAAATCTCTGACCTGTTTGTGTAATTGTTGCTAATTCGTTGTTATTTTTACCATTACTGTCCATGACAGGGCCCCATTGCAGCAGGCTCTGCATGAACACAGAACATCACCAGCAGTAAAATCAGGTGACAGTGTCCTGCAGGATTGCTCCAGCACTGCCAGACCTGGGCCTGGAGTCATGCTGGATCCTTCAGTGAAAGTTCTCTGCTCCAAGAGGGAAAAATATCTTTAATTGCCATGTGGGATGAGGCTGCTTGGCCTTTGATGGCTCCTCTGAGGGAAGGACTTCAGTGGCCACGTCTGCAGCAACAAAACCCCAACGTGAATACAACTGCTTCCTCTCAGCGTGCACTGAGCATTAATTAAGGGAGCCAAGCAATGCCCACATTTTGTCAGAGAGCAGGAAATGTAACGAGGCTCCCAGGTAATGAGTTCCACTCACACGTACAGCAGCCCCCTGAAATAATGAGCATTGGAAACAATCCGGAGGTGCTGCCTGGATATTGATGTGAGGAACTCGCTGACCCTGCTGCAGGCAGGTCATGCTTTTCACAGAGCATCTCCCCTCCAGTCTGGGCTCCCTCTCATCAGGGCAGGGATTGCAGCAGTGCAGAGCAGCCCCAGGAGCACAGAAATCCTGCCTGCCTCAGCTGCCAGGAGCCAGAGCCTTCTCCCGAGCCTCCATCCTCAGTGGGGTTTTGTAGGATAAATCCCAGCCTGGTTCTTACCCCCTCAGGGTTTGGAGAGGCCCTGTTGTGTAGCAGGGTGGGATTGTGGCTCTGCACTGCTCTGGGTCACTTGGAAATGATTCTTGAGGTAAAAGTGATTCCAGTTCCCTGAGGATTCTCCCCTGTCCCACTTGGCCAGCTCCGTGTGGCAGAGGGACTTCAGCTCCTTGTGTGGGCCCTTGTGTGGGCCCTCCATGTCCTCAGCTCTGGAAGCCACATTACACTGAAGGTTCTTTCTCCCCATTTTCCAGGGGAAAGGCTGGAAAAGTCCTGTTTGCCCATTTCCCACCATGTACCAGCAAAGGTACAGGGTACCAGCTGGTCAGGGCCTGGTGCTGAAAACCCCAAGGTCGTGGCTCTGCCCCTGCCTGGGCCATTCCCTGAAGCGTTGGACATGATGGTCCTGTGGGGTCCTTCCACCTCAGGATGTTCTGTGATCCTGGGATTTAGGAGAGCAATCCTGGGGGCATGTCTGGCCCCCAGGACAAGAAGGACACTGAGGGGCTGGAGCGTGTCCAGGGCAGGGAACGGAGCTGGGAAGGGACTGGAGCCCCAGGGGAGGCTGAGGGAGCTGGGAAAGGGGCTCAGCCTGGAGAAGAGGAGGCTCAGGGGGGACCTTGTGGCTCTGCACAAGTCCCTGCCAGGAGGGGACAGCCGGGGGGGCCGGGCTGTGCTCGCAGGGAACAGGGACAGGAGGAGAGGGAACAGCCTCAGGAGAGACCAGGGAGGCTCAGGTTAGATTTTGGGGAATATTCCTCATGGAAAGGGCTGTCCACCCAGGGTACTGGTGGAGTCCCCATCCCTGGAGGGATTTAAAAGCCCCGTGGATGTAGCACTTGGGGACATGGCTTAGGGGTGGCTTTGGCAACGCTGGGTTAAAGGTTGGACTCTCTGATCTTGGAGGATCTTTCCAACATTATTGATTCTGTAATCCCATGAAAAACATCCCTCCCAAGCAGCAGGACTGTACCCAGCATTCCTGTATGGATTACAGAGGCAGGAGCAGATGGAGTCTCCTGGAAAACAACGCCCTGTAAGGACCCATGGAGAGGACACCCGGGGACATAGCAGGAGCTCAGCTCCTGCATGGAGGCAGCTGGAACAAATCCAGGGCTCTGACCCAGCCCAGCTCTGAGCCAGAAACATTTTTAGAGAGCCCTGTCTGAGCTGCTCCCACTCTGTGAGCTGCAGATAAGAGGAGTGAGATGGGACGTGGTTGTTTGGCTGTGTAAACACCTCAACTGACAGCTGAAATCTCCAGCCCTGGCTCCTGTGGGTGCAGCACATCCCAGCCCTCCCTGCATCCCTGGAATTCCAGCAGCCTGGAATGCAGCAGGAGCTGGGTCCCACCGGCCTCTCCCCACCCTCACTACAGTCAGGACTGAGTACAAACACTCTCTAAATATTTTTTTTCCTTCCCTGCACTGCTCTAATCCACAGAGGCCCCTCAGCTTGGATGTGCTGCCTGTTGCTCTCTGCAGCCTCTTCCTTTCTCTCTTTTTTCTCTCAGTAGACAAATTAAACCTTTTCCAGCCACTTTGCAGAGGATTATTTCAGCTTTGGCTGTATTCCCAAAGCAGGAATTACTGCTCACTCCAGGGAGGGTGGCCAGTTCAAGTTCCAGGTTGCAGAATTTCCACCTGTGCAAAGCCAGACTGGCAGGACCTGATCCCCCAGTACATCCCAGGGCTTGTTCCACATTGTCCTGACACCAGGGTCGGAGTTACTGGGGGGAGATATCCAGAGTTTTAACTGCTGGCAGAGAGATGAAAATCACAGCTGAAAACACAACATTTCTTGTGATTTCCCCCAGTTTTCAGTTGGTTCATGCAATTTTTTCAGGTTTTGGCCTTTCCCAACCTTGGCATTCTGTGAAAAGCTGCTTAAAACCTAATCCAGATGTTAACCCAGACCAGTATCTAGGTATACATATCCATCCATATATATAAACCAAAAGATTGCTCAACCCATGAGCCCATCCTGCAAATATCCCTGATGGAAATCCCACTTTCCCAGCCCCCCTGTTCCAGTGGCTGGGAACAAATTGTTGTGTCATGAATTCCAATCCACTGCTGTCTGCTTTGCACAAGATGGACAAAGAGATGAGATTGTTTCCTCCTTGTCCAGAAGCCTCTTCAGCTGAAACAACTCCAATCCAGCTAATTCTGAGTTTTCACAAGCCTGGGCACATCCATCCCCATTTGTATTCTCTAGGAAGAAAGCAGATTATGTTTTTCACCACAACAATGAGCGTTTCTGTCACAGTGAGCACTTTTAAAAGGAAAACAAGGCCTGTGCTGACAATGGCTCAGTTTCATTCATCAGAATTCCCAATCCAAAGGCTCCCTCCCAACAAAACCCCGAGAGAAACAAAAGGCAGGAGCTGTTTTACACCAGGCTGGGCTCAGCCACCCCTCCTGCAGTGCCAGGAGAGGGGTCAGGACTCCCCCAGCCCCCAGCTCATCACCAACCAACGGGCACAGAGACTGGAAAAGGGAATTTAATGAGTAAAGGAGAAGAGTGCAAAGAATTCAGATGAGCAAGGAGAGACAGAAGCATCTGGTGTGTTACAGCTGTTGGAGGAAAAAGTGTTTTCTAACTCCCCAAAAGAATCAAAATACATCTAGATGTTGTTGGGGTTTTTTTCTTCTTTCTCCAAACTTGAAATAAGAAAAAAAAGCCACAAACCTACCCAGCCAAAAAAACTCTGCCTTCTTTTCCCACTGGACTGGAGCCAAGGCAGAGGGAGGCAGAAAATGAGGAGGATATGCAAGGCATCAAAATGTTCAGTGATCAAAATGGGAGATATTTTAACCCAAACAACAGCTTTCTGCTCAAATTCTCACTCTGCCTAAAAAGCTGTTTCGTGCTCAAAAACACACAGAGCAGGAGAGAGTGACTTTAACTAAAATGACTTGAACCAGCTCAGTGTTTTCTCCTGCTGGCAACTTCCAGGCTTCAAGAATTTGGAGAAAGATTAAAAAACCCCCAGAACTCCAAAGGCATGTGAGGATCAGATGGAGTGGTTGTTATTTGCTGTTATTTGGTTATTGTGAAAGATCAAGACATAATCCTGACTGAGAACCACCTGCAGCAGGAAATTATTCCTGATCCCTCTGTCCAAAGCACCTGGTAGTACAAGAATCCCTTCTTTGGGGGGAAAAGTTCCTCTTGCAAGCAGAGGAGATTTTATCATTTATCACAAATGCATCTCCTGGCACATTTCCACTTCCAAACCTTCCCATTTCCCCACAGAAATAAAGTTCCTCCAACAATTCCCTGCAGATGCCACCTCATTTCCTCCCGGGGCTCCTCCTGCCATGACTTCAGCTTTGCTGGGCACAGGCAATTCTGACATCTTTCCATTTAATGACAATTTGCTTGGCTTAGAAATAGCAAGAGCCCCTCAAAGCACTTCCATGAGCAGTGCTGGGGCACTGCACTGGGGAGAAAAGCAGCAGAAATGGTAAAACTGTTCCCAGCCTCGGGAGCGAGGAATTACCTGGATTTTCCAGGTGTTTGTTCAAAGGGCTCTCCAACATTTCCTGGGTATTTGCTCCCTGTTTATGCATTTCAAGTGTTGTACATGAGTGATGAGAGGCAAGGGCAAGACCTGAATGTTCTACTGGAAAAACCATTTAGCTGGGAATTTGATTTCCTTCAATTTTCTGATTTTTTTTCCCCACTAGGGAGCAACAACAATATTGTAACTGAACTGACAATCACAGTGTCTTACTTCAAATGAAATTGTCAAAATATTGTGTCAGGAATACTGTATGAAGTGATTTCTTTGGCTGTCACTCACATCTGCCATCCTAAAGAGTCTAGTTTCTATTGACAAAGATACCCAATACATAAATAATCTCAAAAACCAGATACAGCTAAACTAGGAACACCCAGACATATTAACAGCAACAATAACATTTGAGAAGGTGCTTAGGGGAGAAAAAGCAAGAAAATCCAAATAAAAGAATAATGAAAAAGAGAAGTCTATTGAAACATCTGAAATTTTATATAATCAGTTAGCAAATGCCATTAACTTGCTCCTCACACCCCACCTAATGATGTCTTTGCTCTGTGCAAATAATGATAACAATGCAGTGATTCCCATTTTCGTGGGGTCTAAAATCATTCCAGGAATCACAGCAAAATGAGATTTTTGGTGCCTGAGCAGTTGATGAGGGTCTGGGACAAAATCTGGGGTGCAGAACTGCACAGGGTGGGATTATTGGGATTATCGGGGTGCCTGGGCCAGGCCAGGGTTGGATCCATGATCCCTGGGGGTCCCTTCCAGCACAGGAAATTCTGGGATTCTGTGATCTGTCAGTCTAAGGATGAAAGCTCTGAAATAAGAGAAATTTAGGCAACACTTGGACAGGTGTATCCCCTTGTGAGGCTGCCCTGGGCTGTGTTTGAGGGGTCAAGGAGGTTTCCCAGGCCCAGTTGGGGCAGCTGAGGCTCAGAGCCCCCAGGAGCTGCCAGGATGAGCCTTGTCCCATGCAAAGCAACAGAATCTCAAACAGCACCAGGGGAGGGTCAGGCTGGACACCAGGAGGAATTTCTCCATGGAAAGGGTGGTCAGACATTGGCAGGGGCTGCCCAGGGAATGGAGGAGTCCCCATCCCTGGAGGTGTCCAAGGAAGGCCTGGATGTGGCACTCAGGGCCCTGGTGGGGACGGGGGCACAGCCGGGATCTCGGGTTTGGTTTCCTCACCTGAGATTCAGGTTGTTAAAAGTCCTCAGCCCTCTAAAAGCCCCAAGCTGTGTCACGAGAAAGAAGTGGAGTCTCCAAGGCCTTGTTTTCAGGTTTCTGGTGTTGTTTATTATTTGATATCTCAGAATTCTCTCCGCACCCAGCCGAGGTCGGGACAGGGCTGGGACACGAGGCCACTGCCCGCCCACGGGGCCTTGCTTTGCTCTTACACAGATAACCACGTGTCTGTTATTTACTATTCTGTGCCAATGCCTAGTGCCTGTACTCTATACTATATACTAGAAAGGTCATTTCTACCTTGACCCAATCCCTTTTCACTATTTTGTGTCATCACCACCTCAGAAGATGGAGGACGAGGAAGAAGGAGAGGAACTTAGGGCAACACCCTAAATCCTCCATCTTGTCCCCCATTTACCTCTATTCCAAGAATCCTAAAACTACAAAATTTTTCACCCCGTGCTGTGCTAAGCTACTATTTTCACCCCTTTGAGGTTTGTAATTCCTCTCTCAGTGTTGGAAGCCTCTCCCATGGACTAAAATCAAACTCGGTGCCTTTCTGGGCTGTGTGCCAAGGTCTCCAGCCCCCTGGACTGGCTTCATACCCCCTGTGCAGGGTTCAAACTCCCTTCCTTGGGTCCCAGGTCATCCAAAGGGACTGGACTCCACAGGCATGTGCTCCAGGAGAGATTCCAGCAGAATTATCCAGCTGGAGGTCACCGTGCTGAGGCCAAGGAGGGGGTGCCGAGCCTTTTCCTTCTCCCCCTGTGCCCCCTGATCCTGGGGCTGATGCTGAAGGTGGG